>QODF01000038.1:3661061-3720620 GCA_024372805.1 Oostethus manadensis
ACAGAATTTCTAGGCGCAGTCAAGGTGTTGAGGGAGTCCAGCTTGGTGACTTTAGGATCTCGTCTCTGCTATTTGCAGACGATGTGGAAGTCTGGACTTCCCTACTGAAACTGCTGCCGGAAAAGCGTAGGAAAATGGAATGGAATGTAATTACATAACTATGGTGAATTTGTTGTTTCTTCCTTGGAAAAAACGGCATATTTTCAGAGAAAACCTAGAAAAATTAAACAAGAATTTTTCGAAATATTGAATCGCGAATGTGCGGGGATCCACTGTACATGTATTGTTAGTGAGTAGGATTGCCTAAAATCTAGCCCAATGGATAAATGAAAACCAGGGCATTTTCATAAGTTTCAAAACAAGAAAACAGGATGGCCATAACAGGACATGAAAACAGGACGTTTGGTCATTTTGTATAAAAATGAATAAATGAATAAATGAGTCAAATGGCTTTCTGTAATGGATCAGTGTGCACATTGATGCTGATCTTAATAGTTTAGCATTAAGTGCCATTCAGTGTTTGTATTTCTTATTGCATTTTTGCATCATTATATTTAATGTTGTCAGCAAATGTTGACTGTTAATTGTTCTCAATATTTTTGATATGCTGTCACCGGAGCTGTAGCCCAATAAGCACAATAAAGCCTTGTATGGAGCAGAGTGATGCTCTGGAATCGACGCTAGGACCTGGAGGCAACATTTCCAGTTGCGACAGTTTCTCATTAGTGAGGAGGTCATATTGTGGGCCTCACAGGGACATATGCCCCTTAGAGGCCCTGGATGCCAACAATCTCCTTGGCTGTGATGTCAAACATTAAACGGCAGGCAATGTCTACTGAGCATGATAGGTACCGAGCTTGAAGGCTACACATGCAGAGTGTGAATATTACTGTACACTCATAGGTACACCCAAAAATTCTAATATCGTTCTTCTCACATGGTAGAGTGGGCTTGTAGTTTGCAATGTTATGGAATGGCACTTCTGAGATATTTCAAATTTGTTCATGCAACTAAATAACTGATAAATGCAGTTGTGGAATTTGGAATTTATGATTGAATGTGTATTGACTATCATCCGATTCTGTAGATGTATCTAATGAATAGTTGTCATTAATAAAAAGCATCAGTAGTCATTTGATGTTGACAGAAGCTAGGGAGCTAAATAGGACAATGTGGAGTTTGCTGTTTGAGGTCCTCTACATCCTCTCTGGCTCTTGCTTTCCTCTCACCCTCAGGAGGGTGCATGTAAACACCATGACACATTTGTTATTATCAAATTGTTCCGCTCTCTCCTCTGCAGACATGAGCAGAATACAAAATGCTAATCTGTCCTGACTGTTCCTGGTGCAAACATTTTTTTTGCTGTTGCCTGACATACATTTTGGGAAATGCATGTTTGTGTATGTGTCAGGAAGATGAAGTGCTCTGAATGTTGATTTTATGCAATCATTAAACATATTTCAACATTTACAGGATTTACGTTTCATTGACCTCATATTCTTATGTATTTGTGTTCTTTCATTATGGCCATCATTCTACATTCAGTAACATCTGTAAAGATGATGCTGTTCCACCTCAAATGTCAAAATCAAGATTTCTGAAGAAGATACCACAGACATAATGTTAGTCAGGTACAAAGCGAGCAAGCATGCCGACCGGAATAAAGAACCGTGAACACCAACAAGGAAGAAGCCGGCAAGCAAAAATAGCGGTTATTTGCAACACAATGATATTGTGCAAGGAGGGAGCACCATCAACATGTTCTCACATTCATGGTGTAGAATTAACAGAGTATCTCATCTTTGTTGAGCTACGTCGGACTTCCTTTATGCAATCTGAATCAGGGAAGTCAAATAAGTGACATCTGTCTCGTGCCAATGTAACCCTGGGTTATAGGATGTTAACTGTTGTGGAAGTTTAGTGTAAATCAAGGACAGTAGTGACGGCTAGGTAAGTTTATCATCTGCACAGTCCATCTCATTTAATACCTCCAGCCTTCAAAATAAGAGCACACCTGTTTACTTGCGATAACAAATAAGTGCCATAAAAATAGCTTTCACCAACATTGAGGAAGCAAACAAAGCATGCTACTTTTCAAAAGTAAACATGTTTTGTGACTGAAACTTGATAACATTTTCTGAATGCTTTGATGTTTATATACTGGTTGAAAATAGCCATGTAAGAAATTCATATTAAAATTAATCAAAGTTGGAGATGTTCAGACAGTTCTAGTTAGTGCCCTCACATAAACCATACAAACTTTAATGAATCTACCTTTTAAAAGCATCGGAAGAGAGAATTGGTAGGAACCGGAATTGGAATTGTTCAAATTCAAATGATGCCCAACCCTATTTGCTGATGTCAGGTATGACCGTGATTCAAACATTTGTCTTCACTTGTTTCTCCAAAATGTAGATAAAATTTTGAATTGTGTGACATTAGCCTTTTCATTTAAACATACTTTTAAACAGACTGATCAAAATCAACTTGTTGCTTGTCATTGTTTCATTCATGTGTCATAGTTATTGTGTTGAAACCAAAACAAAGATAGAGGATTAGAGATGATAAGAGACAGGGTGGTTAAATCAAGGAAAAATAGTCAGTGCTCAAGGGATGTATTTTATACTGTGAAGTAATGCTAAACTGGGATGTCTTGACTCAACTGTTCATCTAGCTCTGCTCTTATGATTTTAGACCCACCTACTCCTAGGCAAGCATAATTGCCTTCCATTGTGCCACTGTAAAAGCTATACATGGAGCATAGGAACACATTGTTCCCAGACAGAGAGAAAGGATGCAATGTGTGTCAGAGAGAGAGAGAGAGGGAGAGAGCATGTCGACCATTGCGCTCTCCATAAAACTCATGGTCTTTTTTTCTTCAAGGTCACCAACCCTGTTTAATTATCAGTATAATAACATGGACAGGAGGAGGACTTCATGCTTGCTGCATAGTTTGGTTGTAGACATGGCAAAACTAAGTGACACCTATTTCCACACAAATAAGAAAACATGACATAGATATTTGCAATGCACACTTACTGTACATCATGTACATCATACACTGATGGATCTGTGTTAGGTTGGCACAGTTTTCCTCTTGTCCCCACAATTACTGACAGTTTGTTCATTTCTTGTGTTTAAATGGTATCATTTTACATTTTCAATAAATCTGTTTTTAAAAATAGTAGTTAACAAATGAGACGTTGGATTTATTTTAATGGCATCTTTTCCTATTGTTCCATCTCTACAGTGTGAAATGTCAAGCCAGTTCCATTATCATCGTCAGTTCTGTTTCTTAAACTGGCTGTTGCTCATAAATCAGTTGCTCGTATTTAAAATATTTTTTACAAAATGGGTTTGAATAATCATTCCAGAATGACATTTGATTTTGTCTACATTAAGCTTAAAGCCCCCCTCCCTTAACTGCCAGTCTTGCTGCAGCTATGTGCCAGGTACTATTGACTTGTGGATCATAGAAGTGCCTCCTCTTGTGTGATGTGTTATTGTGAGTGTGTGTTTGTGTGTCAGGTGCTTTCAACTGATATGAAGTGACTGAGCATCTCCCTGGTTACTGCAGGAAGGGCAGACACATTAGGAAAAAGGATGGTACAGTGTGTACCGTACTTATTTTTTGATGAAAGGCACCACAAAATATACCAACGCATCATTGTTATTGTATTTTTCTTGTTTTATTGTATTGTGTTATTGTGTATGCCCTTTAGCAAGTATTGCTGCAACAACAATGTATTTTCAAGGCTTTGAAACAACATGAATTAGGCCAGTCCTAGCAGGGGAGTGTACTCACATCCTGACACATTATTGGGACAGTGAACTTTTTTGACAATGTACAAAATTTACAGTCCAACCCCCAAAGATAAACACAGTTGATTTCCATGTTGTTCTAATTCTGACAGTTTTTACAACTATTTGAAATCAGTTCCGGCATCAAATTGTCACCGTCATAAAACATTTTTAACCATGTAGCAACATTTTACGTGGAAGAAAACAAATCACTATAATTTATGAATTCACTCATAGGGCAGGTAATAATTGTTAGGCTTATAACACATTGTACATTTTGGTTGGCACTGTCAGAGAGGTGTTACATAATATATGTGAAATGTATCTGTTAAAAGCAGAATGATTAAACTCTTGTATTAGTTTGAAACAGATGGTGCAGGTGTACCTAATGAAGTGACATTGGTATAGGATCATAATGATGGCAAGATGCTTTACTTGTAGTCTGTCAAAAAAAATTCTGTTTTCTGTTGAGTTAATAAAATACACGTCTTTTTTCTTATAGAGACAACAGGAAATGGAACAAGACAACATGAGCCAGAGCCAAAGCCAGATGCCAGCAGACAACCCCATTGGAGCAGAAGATGCAACAACATCTGAAACTCCTGCTTCAAATCCATCAGATCCAACACATGAGCCCAACGCTGGGCTGCCTGCCGTTATCACAAGGCCTCGTCGGCCCCAGAGGAGTGCCAGAGTAGAAGGTTCTGTGGACATATCAGAACCCAAAGCTGAGCCCACACCAGTGGTTAACCAGGGCCATTGTGCTCCTGATGGTGCATCAGCAAGTCGTGCAAAACATGATTCCAACCCCCCCATCAGAACCTCAGGGGATCGACCCAGCATCAAGGCTGGTCCTAAAGGTCCAGGACACCTAGCAGTCAGAGCCGCCTCGGTGCCCCACACCGCTAGCAAGCCTCTATCTTCTCACCTTAACCTTCACGCCCAGAGAGCTTTGTCAGTTGCAGGTACTGCTGACACTCAAGCTCACACTGTGGAAGATTTCAGGTAACTTTCCTGACTGATGTCTTGCAGTACTCATGTTATAACTCTGACACATCATTACAGTTTAACTGGATATTTTGTTGTGGTTGCAGTTTGGTTATATTGTGCTGAACAACTGGTAAACTGGTGACAACGTAGGTTACCAGTCACCACAAGTAGGTAGTTTCACTAACCAACTATTAGGGCAGATGCACTAAATTATGCCGACCACGGGAATCACACACAAAAATAGCTTAAATATAAACCAGTGGCGGTCTTTTTAATATGATCAATGAATGATTATATAAGAGATATTCATTCATTTTCTTTGTCGCTTATCCTCATTGGGGTCGCGGGTATGCTGGAGCCTAGCCCAGCTGGCTTTGGGCGAGAAGCGGGGTACACCCTGGAGTGGTCGCCAGTCAATCGCAGAGCACATATAGACAAACAAAGACATACAAACATTCACACTCACATTCATACCTATGGACAATTTAGAGTCATCAATTCACCTAACATGCGTGTTTTTGGACAGATCATTTTCCTAAATGACTTATGATTTTAATATTGAATTAGAATTTCTGTCTGGAGCACTGAAAAGTTAAGCTCACAAACAGATTTAAAAAATTACCATTGTCATTTATGTAATATAGTGTGCAGCCAAGCAGAAAAATATGAGGTTAATAGATAATCTCGTTTTAGAGTCTTTGCATTAATATTGTACTTATTATATTATTATTATTAATTATGATTATCATTCATCAGGACTGCTATATAATTTATTTGCTATGATAAGGATATTGACTACTATTTAATACACTGTCACATTACCTTACTTATACATTTTAAATGTACTAACTGCAGGAAGTCTACAAATGTATTGAAATAGGGGAAAACCTACAGGGGTAGGATTAAATAAGCTTTGCTTCTTCCTACTCCTTTTGGACATGTGGAACTGTCAAGTGTATTAAGTGATGTATTACAATGTAATTTATATGCATGTTAAAATAAAATTAAACCATTATCATTATTTGCCAACAGGGTGCACATCATAACTTGGAACGTGGGTTCCGCCACACCCCCTGATGACATCACCTGCTTGCTGGGCTTGAATGTAGGTGATGGAAACACAGACATGTACATCATCGGGTGAGTGTTTCAGTGGCAGCAGTGGTTTCCGCATAAAACAACTTCCATGAAGGATCGGCTCATGTGGACGTGGCCACATCCAGATAACTCTGACTAATGAGCAGTCTCTCTGATGATCAAAGACCACTCTTCTGTTTCCTCCTCTTAACCTCTGTGCATTGTGGTTTATGTCTGCAAGGCTGCAGGAAGTGAACTCTATGATTAATAAACGACTGAAAGATGTCCTCTTCACGGACCAGTGGAGCGAGGTCTGCATGGAGAAACTCAGCCCCTTTGGATATGTGCTGGTCAGTAATGGCTTTTGGTTAGGAACATGTGTTTGCTTATTAAAAATGCAGTTTCCCTTCTTCCATTCATTACGTGATGGCTAATGAGCCCTCTGCTCTTTTGCTGCTGCTGCTGCCTCAACTCGTTTTATACCCTGGGCAACAAATGGAATGATGATTTATAACAAACGAGTAATGTTAGCGTGTCTGCTATATTCTGCTCTCTGACAAGCTCGTTGCACAACATCAAACTCTTGTTGTTTCAGTCTCCCTCTGTGTCTTAAATATACTGCTCAAAAAATGTGTATATATATATATATATATATACACACACAGTATATATATACTCTATAAGTATATACAGTATATCTATATATTGTATAAGTATATACGGTATAAAGTGTGTATATATATATATATATATATATATATATATACACTGTGTATATATATATATATATACATTGTGTGTGTGTGTGTGTGTGTGTGTATATATATATACACTGTATATATACTTATACAGTATATATATACACTGTATATATACTTATACAGTGTATATATATATATATACTGTATATATATATATATATATACACACACAGTATATATATACTCTATAAGTATATACAGTATATCTATATACTGTATAAGTATATACGGTATAAAGTGTATATATATATATATATATATATATATATATATATATATATATACTGTATATATATATATATATATATATACTGTATATACACACACACACACACACACACACCTCCTGACCAGATCAATATCCCAGAAGTTTGACTGATAGGTTACTATATTCTGATTGAAAAGTGTTCCTCTAATTTTTTTAGCAGTATATATAAGACACACACATATGTATATATGTGTATATATATGTGTATATATATATGTATATATGTATGTATATATATATATGTATGTATATATGTATGTATATATATATATGTATGTATATGTATATGTATGTATATATATATGTATATATGTATATATATATGTATGTATATATGTATATATATATATATATATATATCCCGTCCCATGAGCTCACCACTGGGTGGCGGCCGAAAACTGAGGCCTTGGTCCGATCCTCGGCTACAGAAGCTATTTTGTCGGAACGTGGAATGTCACCTCTCTGGCAGAGAAGGAGTCTGAGCTGGTGCGTGAGGCAGAGAAATTCCGGCTAAATATAGTTGGACTCACCTCAATACACACAAGGGTTCTGGAACCAGTCCTCCTGAGAGGGGCTGGACTTCATTCCAGTCTGGTGTTGCCGGCAGTGAGAGGCGACGAGCAGGGGTGGCAATTTTGTGTTGCCCCCCGGCTCCAAGCCTGTACGTTGGAGTTTAACCCAATGAACGAGAGGGTAGTGGGGGGACGGCTCCTGACTGTTGTTTGCGCTTATGCGCCAAACAGCGTTTCAGAATACCGGCAGTTTTTGGAGTCCTTAGAGGGAGTACTGGAGAGTGCTCCTTCGCGGGATTCCCTTGTACTATTGGGGGACTTCAGCGCTCATGTTGGCTGCGACAGTGAGACCTGGAAAGGTGTGATTGGGAGGAACAGCCTCCTGATCCTAACGCGAGCGGTGTTTTGTTATTGGACTTCTGTGCTCGTCACTAATTGTCTATAACGAACACCATGTTCAAGCATAAGAGTGTCCACATGTGCATTTGGCACCAGGACACCCTGGGCCGCAGTTTGATGATTGACTTTGTGGTCATGTCGACGGACTTGCAGCCACATGTTTTGGACACTCGGGTGAAGAGAGGGGCGGAGCTGTCAACCGATCACCCCCTGGTGGTGAGTTGTTTCGGATGGTGGGGGAGGATGCCGGTCAGACCTGGCAGACCCAAACGTATGTGAGGGTCTGCTGGGAACGTGTGGCAGAGTCCCCTGTCAGAAGGGGTTTCAATTCCCACCTCCAGGAGAGCTTCGACCATGTTTCGAGGGAGGCAGCGGACATTGAGTCTGAGTGGGCGATGTTTCGTGCCTCGATTGTCGAGGCAGCTGATTGGAGCTGTGGTCGTAAGGTGATCAGTGCCTGTCGTGGCGGTAATCCCAGAACCGGTTGGTGGACACCAGTGGTGAGGGATGCCGTCAAGCTGAAGAAAGAGTCCTATCAATCCCTTTTGGCTGATGGGACTCTGGAGGAAGCTGACAGGTACCCTCAGGCCAAGCGGTCTGCAGCTCTGGCGGTCACTGAGGAAAAAACTCGGACATGGGAGGAGTTTGGAGAGGCCATTGAAAACGATGAGATCCGCTCGGAGTTCCTTAAGACCCTGGATGCTGTGGGTGTGTCTTGGTTGACACGACTCTGCAGCATCACTTGGACATCGGGGTCGGTGCCCCTAGATTGGCAGACTGGGGTGATGGTCCCGCTTTTTAAGAAGGGGGACCGGAGGGTTTGTTTTACCTATCGTAGGATCACACTCTTCAGCCTTCCCGGTAAAGTCTATTCCGGGATTCTGGAGAGGACAATCCGTCGGCTAGTTGAATCTCGGATTCAGGAGGAGCAGTGTGGTTTTGGTCCTGTTTATGGAACTGTGGACCAACTCTGTACTCTCCGCAGGATCCTTGAGGGTGCATGGGGCGTTTGACCAACCAGTCTACATGGGTTTTGTGGACTTAGAGAAGGCATTCGACCGTGTTCCTCTGGGAATACTGTGGGGAGTGCACCGGGAATATGGGGTGTCAGACCACCTAATTCAGGGGGTTCGTTCCATGTGTGACTGGTGTCACAGAGTTTGGTTTGCATTGGCGCCAATAAGTCAAACCCTTTTCCAGTCAGGGTTGGACTCCACCAGTGCTGCCCTTTGTCACCGATTCTGTTCACTACTTTAATGGAAAGAATTTATAGGCGTAGCCAGGACGTTGAGGGTTTTCGGTTTGGTGGCTGCAGGAATCGGTCCGTGTTTCTTGCAGATGATGTGGTTCTGTTGGCTTCATCGAGCCGTGACCTTCAACTCTCACTGGATCGGTTCGGAGCGGAGTGTGAAGCGGCTGGGATGAGAATCAGCACCTCCAAGTCCAAGTCCATGGTTGTCACACTGAAAACGGTGTAGTGCCATCTCCGGGTCAGGGATGAATGTTCTGCCTCAAGTGAAGATGTTTACCTTTAGGGTCTTGTTCACGAGTGAGGGAAGGATGGCACGCAAGATTGACAGGCGGATTGGTGCGGCGTCCGCAGTAATGCGGACTCTGCACCGGTCTGTCGTGGTGAAGAGAGAGCTGAGCCGAAAGGCAAAGCTCTCAATTTACCGGTCGATCTACGTTCCTACCCTCACCTATAGTCATGAGCTTTGGGTAGTGACCGAAAGGACAAGACCGCGGCGCGGGTACAAGCGATCGAATTGACGGTGGTTGCGCTCTCCCTTTAGAGATAGGGTGAGAAGCACTCTGTCATCCAGAAGAGACTCGGAGTAGAACCGTTCCTCCTCCACATTGAGAGGAGCCAGATGTGTACCTTGGGGTCTTGTTTTCGAGTGGTTAGAATCCCTTCCGGACGTCTCCCTGGTTCAGGGCACGTCCAACCGGTATGACACGTTGGAGAGAGTACTGTCTTGTCCACACATAGCAGGGTATTTTTAAAACGTGTATTTCTCCCTCTCCGTCTATGAAAAAAATAGTGTCTACACGACCTTGTATTTAAAAAAACAGAACAAAACAAAAAACATCCACATGTAACCGGGTAAAGGCATTGGGAAAGCATGCAAACTTGTAGGCGGCAAGTGTCATCTCGTCACTTCCGAAATCATCGCACCCAGCTTGTTGTTGTGAACTGACAAGGAGGAAGGATTATTTATAAACGTTGATTTAGAATACAAATGCAAGAAAAACTAGACGCAAGAAAACATTGTCAGTTCCCAGGCCAGCTGTTAGACAAAATTCCCCAAGCGTGTCCTGGGTCTGCCCCGGAGCCTTCTCCCGTCGGGCATGTCAGGAACACCTCACCAGGGAAGCGAACAGGTCTTCTGATGATAAGAGTATTTAAAAAAATAATAAACACTTAAAATGCACTCTTCCAGATTATTATGGACAACAAATTTTCAAAGCATTTCACTCGTTGTTAAGAACCAAAAATGGTCATTTGTTGAAATTCAGGCATAAAGAGGAAAAAGCTATTTCAATCACTAACATTTTCACAGTTTAACGAGTTTTTGTAGCATTTCTGCTTGAGTTTCTTTGTAAGCTGTCAGAATAGCCTCCCGTAGGTGCTGTTTTGTTGTGATCAATGAAGGACCTGCGAGTCTTTCCCAATGATTTTGATCCAAAATATGACTCAGCCGCCTTCTTGCTGACATCACAGCCTTGTTGCATGATTGACAGTGAAATGAGCAAATCAGCGATCTTGAAGTATAATCCTCCACTTTAGCATTTTCCAAATTTTTTACTCTGTTGTTCTGAACTGATCTGGAGACTTACAGATTTCCACTTTGTCTTTGTTAAAAACGACTAGGAATGTGGGGTAGACTTACATATAAACTGATAAACACATTTATGATTTAGGATGCAGGCCATAAAAAAGTGATTTTCTCATCCTTGAATGACCAGCAGCAGCCGCCACTGCATGTAGCTAAATGTAAAATTGAAGAAACATCATTTAGTATGGTACAGTGGCTGTTCTACAATAAAAGTAATAAACATATTGTTTAATAAATACCAGGTTACTGTACAGTGGATGTGTGTTTTTGCAGTTCTGGCACAACCAGTTGATGTAGTCTGCCACTGTTGGCATGTTGAGCGATGTAATCATCTCGAAGGAGCGTAAATCAGCTGTCGAGCTGAAAGTGCGAGACAAACGTTTCCCATGGTGCTGTTTTATTTCTGGATCACTATGTTGTCTGTGTTCATGTGCCTGAGACAACAGGACTGATGTCCTCCAGCTATCGTGGTCAGCTACAAGAATGTGTACATTTGTTAGAATTTAAGGTCTGCACAGCATACTGGGAGCTGTTTCTAATATTTGAGGTAAGAGTATGATACACCACTCACTGGCTGTCTATCCTGCTGAATTATCTGGCTATGAATGCAAGCAAGGAAATAGTCAATGACTACACTTCTAGTTCAAAAATTCTAGTTGTACTTGTAAAAAGGGGTTTCTTATATTATGTTTTCTTTCTGTAGCCTCCATAGAAAAACTCAACAATAAAGTTTATCCAATTTACAGTTAACTTGAAAGCATTATGCAACAAGGCTGTAAATCCTGCCCAGTAAGAATACAAGCATTAGGGTCTTTAGTCACGTGGAGATGGAAGCCTCCATTACTGGCCACAGGGCATTTCAGGCTCAGTCTGATTATGCTTCATTGGCCTCGAACGAATAGACCAGTAGAGGAGAGTATAGTGGGGGCTTTGCACATCATGCAAACACTCGTGTGCTAGATTCACCCATCTACAATGTGTATTGGACACTTACCATTCACAAATGTCAAAATATACATAACAAGATGGAGGAAAGGCAGAGAGAAAGAGAAACAAATGACCCACAAACAAATCAAATTTAACATGCAAAGCAGCTTGTTTCCTCAGTACGGGCTAATTGCAAACCACAGCCCTGTCAAAACCTTTTAACTCCTATCATTCAAACAGCCTGAAATTATGTTGTTTTGAAAATAAACGCCTCAATCAGCTGTGAGCATGTGCTTGTGTCTCATAGTTATTTTTTTTCAGCATTTGGTTGTTGGTCTGCTTTTATTGGTAAAGTTTTGCAAAGCATCTTATTTTTTAGCCGTTTTTCTCTATTTAGAAAAGGGCGGTAAAAAAGCATGTGGGGTCATGGTTCACATAAGGTTTGTGGATGATGGGCAAAATAAAATAAAAAAAACGTGCAGCAGTTTTTTTATGTGTTAGTTAATGCATCTACACAGCGCCTGCTGGAACCTCAAAAGCAGTTTCTATGATGTTGTAGGCAAAGGCCTACAAAAGCCACTCCTAACACTTCCAATGAGTGCTTTTGTGCAGAAAATGCACTGCTTCCTTCCAAGAATTGTAATGCTTCCAGTGCTTTGTAATTTCATCCAAGGGAACACCTGGTGACAATGTTTTCCAGAAGATGATGGAAAATGTTATTGTCCAGCTTCTGCCTTTACAATGGACTGAACATGTTCCTAGCATCAGGTCCAACATATCCACTCCTCCCATATATTTATTGTAATTTGTCACTGTTTGCCCTTCTCCAAACGACCATCTTCAGTTTTCAGTTTTTCAGCGTAACACTGTGTCCCCACTGTACTGTAAGGGTAGATGGTGGTAGTGCGGGTGACTTCTTGTGTGTCCATCTACTTTACAAAAAAAGGTCACCGTCCCCGATCCACCTGATGGTGCCTTTGTGAGATTTTATGGAGAGTATATTTTTCAGTGGGTGGTGCCTTGCCTGTGCATTTTACATACCTTTTTATACCTTTAGTGCCCATCTCTTCTGCCATTTTGTCCCTCAGGTGACATCCCAGAGGATGCAGGGTGTGTTGCTGCTGGTTTTTGCTAAGTACTACCATCTGCCTTTCCTCCGTGGAGTCCAGACTGAGACCACCCGTACCGGCCTCGGGGGTTACTGGGTGAGAAGGCCATTTACACAGCCCGCTAATGAGCACTGTGTTATGAAACATTCACACTGTAACAAAGACATACATACATAAAAATACACCCTCTAGTCACATCATTAAGGCCAGCTTCCCAATGAAATCTTATTTCAAAGCATTTAAAAAAAATATGCCCTGACATAGATAGTGTATTATAATAGTATGTTGTTATACTATTTTTCAAGAAAAGCAGAACTAGTAAAGTCTAATGTAATGCTTAATTTAGTCTTTTTTTTAAATGTAGGTTACATTTTATATGACAATACAATGGAGAAGTAGGTTTTGTTTGGGTGTATCTGATGAAAAAATGGTGCTGCAGGATGAGCCAATCAGGCAGTCACATGGAGATAATTTATCTTAATTGTCCTCTTTGCTGAGCGTTTGCATTATTAACTGCTTGCAGATTTATGCAACACTGAATTCTAAGTTAAATCCTACTGTTGTGCATCCTGTATGGGAGGCGTCAGCACATTCTGCACATTTTACACACTGAAGCCTCTTTTGTGATTCAATGAGGCAAACACAGGGGAGAGCAGTGGGAGTACATCCAGACTTTTTTTCTCCCCCCTACTGTGCATGTACAGTTTGTTGCTAATGCGTATTCTCAGACTCCCAATGAATACATTTCCTGTTCCACTGCTGTGGCAAAGACACATACCTGTAACCTGTGAACACAATAAATATAACTTACCCACAATATCACTGCATTAAGTTAGTTTCTCACCATTTTTGCCATATTCATGTGTGCGCGTGTGCCACAGGGGAACAAAGGTGGAGTCAGCGCCCGCATGTCAGTGTTTGGACACACAATCTGCTTCCTCAACTGCCACCTACCGGCTCACATGGAAAATTCGGAGCAGCGCATGGAGGACTTTGAGAGCATCCTACAGCAGCAGCAGTTTGAGGGCCAGGCAGCCGCTGGTGTTCTCGACCATGAGTAGGTCACAAGCATGAAGGACACACAATGAAAACACTTGTACTGTATGCACCTGATAAGGACTAATACATCTTTATATTCTATGTAGTTAGCTGTATTCGTAGCTCAGTAATGAAGAATGTAAACAATGTTGGGCATAATTTAATGTCTGGCACAGACATATTTTTGTGTATCACATGTCCTACTGTATTCTTTAGTTTAAAAAAATTATTTATATTTACAGTGTGGTGTTCTGGTTTGGTGATCTCAATTTCCGCATCGATGACTTGGAAATGCAAGTAGTAAAAACAGCCATCGACAATAACAAACTTTCCATGTTGTGGGAAAAAGATCAGGTAAGGTCATGCTTTTTTTTTAAATTCATGTTTAAATTGAGTAAAAATTAATTTTTTTCAAATGTTTTTGCAATGAGCTAAAGTTGCCCTCAGTTTATCTCTTTATACAATAACATCGGAATGTAAAAAGAAAATTCAATGTAATAAACACACTGTTAAATACATTTGTAAAGACAGAATTTGGGATTGTGTTGGATTTTTTACTGTAGCTCAAATTGTGTAACTACTCCTATAGTCATGTGCTCTGAGTGTATGTGTTTGGCCACAAGGAGGCATTAGAGAGACAGAAACGGCATGTGATAAGGCAAATGTGTTATTCCCTCCATTATTATTATAGTTAAACATGGCAAAGGACAGTGAGACCGTGTTGGAAGGATTTCATGAAGGTCCCCTCAAATTCCCCCCAACCTACAAGTTTGATGTAGGGACAAACGTATACGACACAAGGTTGGTGAAGCTGCTGTTTGCAGCCGATTCACTGGCAATTAACTGTCTGTTAAAAGGCCCGTACAGCAGCTTTATTTTAATAATTTCAACATAAGGTGTTTGTCTTGCTTCTTATTCTCCTCTAAGTGGAAAGAAGCGTAAACCAGCCTGGACCGACAGAATTCTCTGGCGTCTAAGAACCACAGCGCCTGCTGCCAGCCCGGGGAAGCGTAGTTCTACTTCTGGGCTGACCAGTGGAACCAAAGTGACACAGCACTACTACCGAAGCCACATGGAATATATGGTCAGCGACCATAAACCCGTCTCTTCCATCTTTACCTTGCAGGTAAGACCACCAGACTGCCTCCCTAGGTGAAGGAACACGCATTGGTGGGAAAACTATTTTTGATACACATTGGTTAGTGCTACTTTTATCCTGCTACATTTTATTTGCAACGTGTTCATATGTTGTGTATTTAACTGTACATTCGTCCCTTGTTCCAGACCCAATTGCGATAAGTAAATTTTCACAACAAAGGAATTAATATTAATAAATTTAATATTTTTGTGGTGAGAGCATAGAAAACCAGTTTATGACTATCTATATACATTTTTTTTTACTATTATTAGAGCACTGTAGACATGAAATAGCACCCCTATAATGACTTTTACACTCCTATTATTCTTTGTTTACAATACAAATCTCAGCTGAAATGCGCAGGCTACGTGATCACTGCAGGGACACAAGAGACGGCAGCCACTTTAAACGTGTTTATTCTAAACTTAGTACAGGGTTTCAAGCAAAGTTCTGCAAAAGGACAAAGTAAGAAGTTAAAAAAATTTACCACTTCCACATGGAATTGGAGGAGAACTTGTTTTTACTGTGTTGTGTCGGACATACCATGGATAGATACATGCAGTGTGAAGGTAGGTTAATAATGTCATGTCACATCAATGTAACGTAACTGATGCTCATTGACCAGAATGCTACATATAACTTAACGGGAAAAAGAATCTAAGAAAAGTGGCATTTTTTTTGGCCATTTTCACGGGAGAATGAGAAAACGTAAAAAAAATCTAGGAAAAGTGGTGTTTTAATGTATTTGAATAATAATAGTCCATAGTCAATCAAAAAACTGAATTTATAATTAATAAAATTTTGAAAACAGACAATTAAGTGAGGGACGACTGTACTAGGAATTGCAACATGTGCCCAATGTTCTTTCCTCTCAACTTAGTGGCGGTAGTGACCATATAAAATATTATCAAAAATTCAGCTGTGAAACAGTAATGACAAGGAGTGATGGAGGCAACAGTTATTACATCTATTAATCGCTCTGTGACTATTCTATCTTTTTATAGTCAATTTGTAGTATTAAGAATCAGTGGTTTCATGACCGGTGAGATACAGTCTAGTCATCTACAACCAGGCCTTTCTTGTTAATCAAATTGTTGTAATTTAGAAGAGCCTTCACTTCTACGATCAATTTTCTCTCCAGTTTCCTTACAAGGTAGATGTCCCCTTGGTCACACTGCTGGTGGAAGATGAGTGGAATAGTATTGCTGAAGCTGAAGCCAAATTCAAACTGGCACCCAACTTTTCCCGCAGTTCCTGGGACTGGATTGGACTGTACAAGGTAGAAAATGTACATAATTTTAAAATGGGCATGCTAAACCTGCTTTTCAAGCTCTGCTGTCTCTACTGTTCTAGGTGGGTTTCAAACACCATAAAGACTATGTGGGATACGTGTGGGCCAAGCAAGAGGAGGCAGATTTTTATAGACAAGAACATCAGGTAATCTGGATGAGTGCTGGAGTCTCTTTTAAAGACCATGTCCTCTCACAATCAATGAATGTCTCAAATTGTTGTGCAGGTAACCTTTACGGAAGAGGAATTGCCTAAAGGCTCAGGGGATTTTATCTTGGGTTACTATAGCAACAACATGAGCACCATTGTGGGTGTAACTGAGCCATTTCAGGTAAACACAAACATAATATATGATTTTTGGTATTAGACCATTTCTTATTGTTTTGTATTATTTACATAAGCAGAATAAAATATGAATGTTTCAGAAATGCCATAATTATAAAGCTACATATTTACTTTATGCTGCTTCATTTCGCTTTCCATGTTTGTTGTGCTAATAGTGCTTAATTTCACATCCACAGATCCAGCTTCCCACTTCAGGCAATGTCAGCTCTTCAGATAGCTCCGACTTCAGCTCTGAAGATGACAGCACTGTTGTCCTCATGAAGTCCAGGTCCCGCAGTACCAGTCCTCACAAGGGCAGGCACCACTGCCATCGCAGCGGCAGCCACAACCGCTCTGGAAGTCCTGTACATACCAAAACTGCCACGGATGGTTCACCATCCACAACTTTGTCAACATCTGCGTGTGAGTCCATAGAACGTCCAGCAGAGGGCAGCCAGCGGTCTGATTCTGAGGAGAACAACAAATAGAGAGAGGAGACAGGGTTGTGATCATTTTGTCACAACCCACAACCAAAGGATGTGTCATTTTTTTGATACATCTACCACACTGGATGTTTTATCTCATGAAAATGTGCAGTTTGGGATGTCATCTTTTTCACCCATTTTCACCATTCACCACTTGGTTCCTTTCGAGCAGGGGTTTTCAAACACTTCCGAGGGCCCTCCCCACGGACATAGCAGACGACCTCAGGGAGAAAAATAAAGAAAACCGCTTTTCAAACCTGCTATGCTTACTTTAATTTGGTTAAAGCCAGCGTTAATATGTTTTTAGTTTCTATATTATGTGAGTAAGCCTGAATGAGGCGTCAGCTTTGTCACTACACCGACCTTCTGACAGGGTCTTAATTGAATTACAGCTCTTCCAGTAACTCCACCACAACGACTCTTTGACTAGCTATTTAGCTTCCATTGTAGAAATAAGCAATGGCGACTGTGATATCCAGATTATTGTTGAAGCTCCAACTAATGGATGCAGAACATCAGTCACTTTCACTGTACATGTTGCTCTGAGGCTGCTCATATTTATATAATTTTCCTATGGCTTCTCATATTTGCGTATTGCATATTCCTTTGCTTAGACGCACCTCAATTTGTTTATTTTGTTTTGGCTGACTTATGGAGCTTTCGTGGAAGGGACCAATCGCAATCTGCACTTTGTGTTGCTGGAATTTAGAATTGGGGAGGGTTTGGAGGGGGAGGCGCCAGCCTGCATCGTTTACGTGACACTTCAGAATAAATAGTCTCGCCTGAGCAGAAAGTCTACAAAATCAGTTGTAAAGTGGGTGGGCAAGGCTCCAACTGTGTTATACTACTCCACTTTGAAAATCCCTGCTCTCCTGTTTTACTGCATCTTGTATTTTCAGTCTCAGACAATCATGCAGTTTTAATTTTCTATTATTGTAATGGCGTTTTCACACATCGTGTTGGTCAAGCTCATTTGTTCACCCCATTGTTTGGGCAGCAAATACATACAGGTGCAAATGAATGACGGCACTGCTGAGACTGTGATCTTACTCAGGCTGCACTCTCCAAGTTGTTTGCATTCTGGGATCTGACAAAGTATTGATGTTGAAATTGTTAGAAAAATTTCAGCATGTGCAAACGTCAGGTGACACATCTTACTGCGTCCGACTCCAGTGACTCTGGTTATTAGTGATGCATCTTGATTTAGTTTAAAAACAAAATCAGAATGTTAAAATTGGTATGTTAAAAGGCAACAAAATGGCTCAGCAGTCATTGTAGTCACATCCGCAGACTACCATCAGCACAAGGCCACGTGATCATTCACCATTCCTTTTGAAAATACAATGATTTTATCAAACTATTATTTTTTACTAATTTTCATAGCCATGTAACATATGGTTCCACTGTGGTATATAGCACATGTATCCACATGAACATGATGTAACCTGCTGGGTTCACTTTAAGTCAGTGCTTCTCAATTGTTGAGTGGGCCTACAAGGGGACGTGAGGCGAGAGGCTAGAAAGACTTTCAATATTACTGCAGACTTGCTAACGTATGAATTTGTTGTAGTCAGCATGTAGTTTGACTCTTGAATTTGCTAGTATGCTTCACTGCTATCGATTTTGTTGCATTTCGCTGGTTCCAGTTTTACATTCAGTCTGTACAGTACAGATAAATAAAGCGATATTATCAGATACCCAATAGTATTTCAATTTGTGGGTGAGACACTTCTGTCCTCCAGTGGGGTCATGACAGAAAATAATTGAGAACCACTGCTTTAAGTGATCCTACAGTAAGCATCTCTCCCCGACTACTTAATAATCCAAGCAGAAACAAAATAGATATATGCACATGGAGGTTTAGGGGGCTCTGCTACTCCAGTCATGTCAGCAGCCTTGCACATGTCAGTGCAGAGAGTGAATGTGAGTGTAAAGGGCTTTAAATAGACCCCCAAATGAGCGCAGTGGGATGTGGCATCCCATGGGAGGATCACTGTCAGCTGACACAGCACAGCTGTCCTGCCAGAACTCATTTTTATTGGCTGTAAGGCAGCTGATACTATCAGACTGATAGAAATGAGGCATTTGATGTGTTTCGACCTCAACAAACAAACAAAAATATGTGCTTCTTGGATGACTTACAGATGAAAGAAGTGAATCATCTGGCCTAATGTGCTTAGACACTCTACCGTGTAGAGCAACTATACAAAGCTTTGTATTTGCATTGTGAACCAAAGCTGTCATGTGACATTATGAAATATCAACTTGCCAGTGTGATGTTTCGTCTACATGAAAGCATCATACTTAAGTTTGATTTCATTGCACTTTTGCTATGTATGTTTTCTTTCATCTCCTATGACAATTATCTTATCCTTCATCAATTGTGGTGATTAATTGACGTAGCTGTGTTACCGTGTTAGAGTGTGACCTCTGATGACCCACTGAAGACACTTTGACCATTTGGAACACTTAGAGTGTAGAACAGTATTGTGTAGCTGTAACCTCAGTGTGTATGTCTACAATTCAATGTATGTCTGGCTGATCGGTGTTTGATATGACTGTGTATGCATGGTGTGGACATACTCTACATTCCGGTGCTGTGATTTTTGTGCCGTAAAGTGCTGTTTTTGACTCTGTCTAAACTGTGAAATTTAGAGAATTAGCAAAGGTAATGGTGGTTAAAAATATATCTTCTATGTAAATGTTAGGTGAAGAACAAATGCAGGGCTAGTTATGCCTGCATACGTTTGAAGGTGTCAAGTGATTTCACAGTGTAACTAAGTATTTTATTTATTTGGAAAAGAAAATGTAGTATAATGGAACTTTTGTGTAGAGTAAGATGTTTTAAAATGAATAATTTATTCTGAGGTAAATGAGATATCAGTCATGATTAATGACTATACCGTGAAAAAAAATCTGTACACAATGTCATTGTCTTCTTATGTGTATGAAAAAATACTGTATGTAGGAATGATACAATTGAAATATCAACGGTAACAAGACAATCTATTCCACAAAGTTTTATTTTCATTGAATTATGTATTTTCTTATTTTATTTTTAGATATATATGTAACTGTTAAATGAGCCTAAATTCTGCTTTTTCTATTTTACTGTAGAGAAAAATAAATGCATCATAATTTTCTTTTCTTGAAGTTATGAAGAGTGAGGTTGATCTCTGCAGTTGTGACAGTGTAGATTGTTTGTTCTATGTGTGTTTGTATGATTGCTAATGAAAATTATTGAAATGCTAACAAACTGCAACTTGATATTTGGCATATGAGATGATGGAGATTCCCAAAAAGGATGTGTCACCTGCAGTGCAAAGAAACGATACAGTAGTATATAACACAAAGTTGTTCAAGTGTGTGCTTTCTTTTTGTATGGTTGTCATTGTCAATCATTGCTGCTTTGCTATAATATATTTTAGCAAATTATATCATAACATGCTGCTGAGATTAGGAAATGTCATTCTTGTAATACAAGGGACTAATCTTTTGAATCCAGGAAATAAAATAATGCAGCCAGACCCTATAAAGTGTCAACTAATGAACCAGTCACTCAGTGCAAACACGGTGACAGAATTCTATATCGCCCTTATATTATTTGCATCAGCTACATTTCCAGATGACAGCAGTGTGATTGTGTGTTGTCAGTACTGTTTGAACTGATGTTAGGATTGTTTCCAGAGGATGCTGTAGTGTTCTGGAGGAAACGTCACACTGCATCCAGCATACAGCAATAGCAGGTGCATCTTGCATCATGCGTTTGCCAAAAGAAAATGTCTGTTCTGCAAATTCATTCCGACTCGCTTGCCCTGATGCAACACCAGCCAGGGATTGAGCCATTTTGTTGTTATGGAAACCAAAATTCCACGAGTAAGAATAGGATGGATGGAATGAAATGTGGCTTATCTTGTTTGTTCACTCAGATGTGCAAAACTCAATTTTGTGGAAATCAGCCTTTGACCTTTTACAAGTCATGCAGGCTGTTGGTTTTTAGAGTCGGGTTAATGATTCCTTACTCATGATGATGTTAAAGTATTATTGCTCTTTATCCTTGTTCTAGACACTGAAAGGACATTAAAATTAATTTACCCATCAGCCAAGGACATGTTAACAATTAATGTATTACACTGGAGAAAAGCGCAACGAGAGCCTTTTAAATGTACAATAATACAGTTACAGTGAAAGATAACAATCACACTTTTTGTAAATACATTTGTAGGTGTACCGGGATAGTTTATCATGTTCTAATGGCGGTGTAGTCCCTCAAATTGAATTTTTTTTTAGTCTGTGGGTGTCTCTTTTCAACTTCATATGCTTTCTGACTTTGAGTGATTGCTGATAAATATTAATCACACAGGCATGCTTACATAAAGGGAAACTACAGTATTTCAAGTCACAGTACAAATTAACAGTGAAGCCTATTGGTGGCATTTTTCAACCTGAGGTTTCCTGTAATGTGTGTTTGTGAACTGTGCTGCATTTTAAGTTCAGTAGTGCTGCTACTTACTGTGCAGGCATACATATTACCGTCTAAATCACTATCTGACAAGAAATATCTTCACCTAAACTGGAAAGTGTTGCCTGCGCTTGTTTTCTATTAGCCCTTGACATGTTGTAAAATGAAAATGATTCATCATGACATAATACACTAAGTTGCTTTGCATACTGTATATTGACCTACATTGGTTTCGATTGAGCATATTTAATGTCCAAAACATTACAATAGTAATATAATATATAGTAATGGCCGCCACATTCTTTATGCGGCCGTCGGTGGTAAAAGTTTGTTAAATCCACGAGCCACGACCTAAGTTGTTTTATAGGACTTGCTGATTGGACAAGACCACTTTTTCCCCTCTTTACCATTTGACAGCACGTGGTGTGGCGCATTCAAGCAAGATACCCCTCCTCGAAACGCCTCATTGGTACGGTCCACCTCTTCCTGACGTCACTGGTTCTGACTCCATAGCATAAATATCAGCGCAGGGCGCCATGCGGATAAGATTCTGAGGACATTTGCTGTACTGAGCGTGATCGTTACCGGCTAAAGCACATTTTCTTTGTTGGTTACATTCTTGGTCTCAAAGCAATCAACGTGAACGATGATGAACGGCCAAATGAATGGTTTTCACAATTCCCTCATTGACGAGGACTGCTTTTTGTTCACATCGGAGTCTGTCGGAGAAGGACATCCCGGTAAGTACACGCTGACCTTATTGCTATTAGCTGAAATAGCTGACGACGTAGCTGTGACGTGGCCGTGTTTAGGTGTCACCGACCTGATTAGATTCCATTTCTACATGTTTAGCTTGGTTTCTTCGTATGCTAGCGTTCGCTACAAGGAAATTGGGGACCGGCCGGCTTTAGCGGGCACACGCGCCACCAGCTAAGGTTAGCTAGCTAATCGTCGGTCAAAGAAGGCTCGTTCCCTCACAACTCTCCGGCTTTGTTGTCTATTTTATGATATTTTAATTGCGGATTGTAACTTTCTATAAAATGTTAGTATTTTTTCCCCCCGTTGATTTCTCGAGGCGGCCAGGATTCAGTAGTCACAATGGCGGTGTTTGTTTGATGGACAGTAACAGTATGCGAACTCAAAAGGATTCACAGGTCTTTTTTTGTTTGTAATGGTTTGGTTGAGATGCTTTCCGGTGACCGGCTATGCGTGCTTACCCACCCCACCACACCACATGAGCACATGTTTGAAATGGCGACTGTTGAAAGGCCTTGAGCCACTCCCACCAAGCACATGCTGCAGTTTGCTTTAAGCCTGTGCTTCACACTGTCTGCAGCCAATTGCATTTTTCTATTCCACTTTTTCAGACAAGATTTGCGATCAGATCAGCGATGCTGTCCTTGATGCCCATCTGAAGCAAGATCCCGACGCCAAGGTTGCATGTGGTAAGAATGCTCTTCTTGCACGGTAACGTAAAATAGATGTTTGCATGAAGACATTTTTTTGATAACTGCCACATTTTCTATTTTCCAACAGAGACTGTTGCTAAGACAGGCATGATCCTGTTGGCTGGTGAGGTGACATCGCGAGCTACAGTGGACTACCAAAAAATCGTGCGAGACACCATTCGGCTGATTGGCTATGATGACTCTGCTAAAGGTGTTTTAAAAAGATGCCTTTGTGGTTATGGTCCTTCATGTCTGATAGGACTAAGTCTTGACCTCGTGTTTCTTGTGAACAGGCTTTGACTACAAGACCTGCAATGTCCTTGTGGCATTGGAGCAGCAATCTCCTGACATTGCTCAGGGTGTCCATGTTGACCGCAATGAAGAGGACATCGGAGCAGGGGACCAAGTCAGTTTCACGTTTTTTTTAAATTACAGAAGTCTGAGCATGACACTAAACTTGCTTTGTCCCAATGATTCAGGGCTTAATGTTTGGATATGCCACCGATGAGACTGAGGAATGCATGCCTCTCACAATTGTGCTCGCCCACAAACTGAATGCAAAGATGGCTGAGCTACGACGCAATGGCATTCTTCCATGGCTGCGGCCTGACTCAAAGACACAGGTAGATATGAGTTTTAGTCTAAATTAATCATGTACATTTTGGACTAAACATTTAAAGTGGTGTTTTTGCCTCGTCAGGTAACTGTCCAGTATCGTCAGGACCGTGGCGCCATGCTTCCAGTGCGTGTGCACACTATTGTCATCTCTGTTCAACACGATGAAGACGTGTGCCTGGAGGAGATGAGAGATGCTCTGAAGGAAAAGGTCATCAAGGCTGTTGTTCCCTGTATTTATTTGGATGATGACACCATCTACCACCTGCAGCCCAGTGGAAGATTTGTAATTGGAGGTCCCCAGGTAAATGTGTAGCGTAGCATAGTTTTCAGACATGTTTTAAGGAGCTTTGCCACCACATCTAAGCATTTTTGCTCTATTACAGGGTGATGCTGGGCTGACGGGCCGCAAGATAATAGTCGATACTTACGGTGGTTGGGGAGCCCATGGGGGCGGGGCCTTCTCTGGGAAGGACTACACAAAGGTGGACCGCTCTGCTGCCTATGCTGCACGCTGGGTTGCAAAGTCTTTGGTGAAGGCTGAGCTATGCAGGAGGGTGTTGGTTCAGGTACTATGTCACCTTCCAAATGCACAGTAGTGTTCAAAATAATAGCAGTCCAATGTGACAAACCAGATTAATCATTGTTAGTATATTTTTATTGCTACATGGCAAACAAGTTACCAGCAGGTGCAGTAGATATATAATGAATGTCATGTTAGGTGTCCTATGCCATTGGAGTTGCACATCCCCTGTCCATTTCCATCTTCCACTATGGGACCTCCAACAAGAGTGAGCGGGAGCTGCTCGACATTGTGAAGAAGAACTTTGACCTCCGTCCCGGGGTCATTGTCAGGTAATGTGTCACCTCCTGAAGCTGCATATTCCAACTGACTACTTGAAATTTGTGTTCCTCTTCATTGTGCAAGAGAGCCATCTTTTCCATCATATTGTTACAAAAGGTTCTTTAGGACTGTTTATGCAAGGCTGTCTTGTTTTGGGCAGCTTGCTTACATGACATGCATTTCTGTGAGGGGAAAACTGCAAATTTTAGAAATTAATTCAAACCCTTTGATGCTTGGTAGAGCTTTAACACTTCTCTGGCAAAGCACGACTAGCAAAGACACTCTTCCTGACACAAATACTGTATAGAGTAGACTAATACAAATACAAGTTTGGGAAAAGGCAGAAGACAAGCTCTTCACTTGCAAGTGGTGGGCACAGGCGGAGTATACAGTGAGGGGGAAAAAACTATTTGAACCCCAGCTGATTTTGTAAGTTTGCCCACTAACAAAGAAATGATCAGTCTATAATTTCAATGGTAAGTTTATTTGAACACAGACAACAATGACAAAAAATATCCAGAAAAATGCATTTCAAAAAGAGTTATAAATTAATTTGCATTTCCATGAAAGGAAATAAGTATTCGATCCCTTTTGAAAAACGTGCTTCAGTACTTGGTGGCAAAACTTTTGTTAGCAATCAGAGGTCACCCGTTTCTTGTAGTTGGCCACAAGGTTTGCACACATCTCAGAGGGGATTTTGGCCCACTCCTCTTTGCAGATCCTCTCCAAGTCATTATTGTTTGGTGGCTGATATTTGGCAACTCGAACCTTCAGCTCCCTCCACAGATTTTCTATGGGATTATGGTATGGAGACTGACTAGGCCACTCCATGACCTTAATATGCTTCTTCTTGAGCCAATCTTTTGTTGCCTTGGCCGAGTCGTAGGCAGCATTCCTCCTCCTCAAAACACGGCGAGTTGAGTTGATGCCAAAGGGCTCAATTTTGGTCTCATCTGACCAACACTTTCACCCAGTCTTCCTCTGAATCAGTCAGATGTTCAGTGGCAAACTTCAAACGGGCCTGTAGATGGACTTTCTTGAGCAGGGGGACCTAGAGGGCACAGCAAGATTTCAGGCGTTCACGGCGTAGTGTGTTACCAACTGTTTTTGTGGTGACTATGGTCCCAGCTGCCTTGAGATTATTGACAAGTTCCATTATCATTGAAACTCCACGAGGTGAGATCTTGCATGGAGCTCCAGACCGAGGGAGATTGGCAGTTCATTTATGTTTCTTCCATTTGCGAATAATTGCACCAACTGTTGTCACCAAATGGCAATGGTCTTGTAGCCCATTTCAGCCTTGTGTAGGTCCACAATCTTGTCCCTGACATTATTGGAAAGCTCTTTGGTCTTTATCATGGTGCAGAATATGGCATCTGGATTGATTGCTTCTGTCGACAGGTCTCTTTTATACAGGTAACGAGCTGAGAGGGCTGCCAATGTCAGCTCGTTACCTGTATAAGATCCACCTGGGAGCTAGAGATCTGCTGACGGATAGGGGATGAAATACTTATTTCCTTCATGGAAATGCAAATTAATGTAACTCTTTTTGAAACACATTTTTTTTTTGTCATTGTTGTCTCTCAGTGTTCAAATAAACCTACCATTGAAATTATAGACTGATCATTTCTTTGTTAGTGGGCAAACTTACAAAATCAGCTGGGGTTAAAATAGTTTTTCCCCTGACTGTATAAACAAATGTGCCAATGGGATTGTTTTTAAAAACTGTCTGTGCCACTTGCCAAAGTACTTTTTAGTTTTTAGTTTTTTGCTATGTTTTTTTTTTGTAAACCATCAATTGAAATTTTATGGAGCCCCGTGGTGATTACTCAGCATAGGTGAGGTTTTGTAAACAAGCTGAATGGCTTCCATCTGAAAGTTGCTGTTACAACATTTCTCAGGAGCAAGGATGGTAGGCACTGGTAAGTCAAACTTCTTTTGTGGTTTCCCTTGCCAAAGGGTCACAGTGTGTTTGTTTATCCATGTTTACTTTGGCCTATTTGTGTCTATCCTGAGTATGTGTTACTGCTGTTAACTTATGTATGTATTTTAGGGAACTGGATCTGAAGAAGCCCTTGTATCAGAAGACCGCAGCCTATGGCCACTTTGGCCGTGACTCCTTCCCATGGGAGATGCCCAAAAAGCTCAAATACTAAACCTGTTAAGCTTTCTCCCCCTTAGGCTTGTTGGTGTATACTACAGAGAAGCCACCAAGATTTCGGGGGGTGAAATGCCCTTCTTGCTCTAATTGCGTCATTTACCATATTATGCCCTTTTTCTTCCTACACTTTACCTTTCCTCTGGTTACTGTTTGTTTTGCCAGTCGCTGGGTCCTTTTGGAATGTTTTTTATTTTGTTTTGGTGAAACTAATTTGTCCCTTGCTCTTTACTTGCTTGGACCCAGGTAGCTGCAGTCCTTGTCATTCCACACATCTAGGTGATCTTCAGTGGCACACCAGTGTGTTCACTGTAGTAGGCCTTCATTAACTGGTGCTACTGCAAGGTGTGTGCGCCCTCGACCTCGGGAGTTAATGTTGAAGCATGTAGCTTGTCATTTGAGGATCCTCTGTTCTCATTGAGCAACATTCCTCCTCCAATCAGCCTAGTACAGATAATCCCTCACCCTGCAGTCTTTAATTTTTTGGTAACTTCACTCCTTATCTTCATGGAGGATGCTAGAATAGCACAATGAAATGGTTTGTTGCTGTTCACAAAAAAATCCTATGCATTGCAGGCTGAAGAGCAAGCCAAATCTTAGTCTCTCAAGCGCTCAAATGAGTTTAAAGGCCCACATGCCGCTGTAGACCTTTGCTTTTTTTTTCTGACTTACTACAGAAAAGTCAGAGGCTGCTATGTCACTGCTCTGGTCTGCAGAGGTGTTTGATATACTTGATAGGGAATATTTGGATTGTGTACTCATTAGGTTTGAAACGGTCCCTTTATTTTTTTTTAATTTTTTTTTTAAGTACACGGAACAAAACATTCTTTACAATGGCCCTGCGACTCCACGGGCATATTAATGGCAAGTGTGTAGTTACGGAGAAACCTGGCTTCTCTTTATCCTAGTGGAGTTTGTCAGTCTTATTGGATGTCAAAACACAACACTATTTATTTGTTCTCTGAAGCTCAGCGTGCATACAGAGAAGCTGATGTTTCAGATGGCAGCTTTTAAAACAAACACGCTGTTACTGAATCTTGAATTCCTTTTGACTTGATCATTTTTCAGTGTTTCGCTTGAGGCTCCAGAGTGTTGTACAGAAAAGCTTTGGATTGCATCACAAGCAAGTGTCACTGCTAAATGTGTGTCTATTTTACAGCGTTTTATTTTTGGACTGCGGAAATATATATTTTTAGGGCTTAATTTTTAAGCATCCACAAATCTCCGGCTCTTACAAAGCGTCCTTGGTGAGATGGCAACATTGGTTGGTGTTGTACAGAGAAACCAGCCTTGTTTACATGGCCATTTCATGCTGGATGAGTTAGCTCTTATTGGAGGGCATTGGCTACAGTAAGTGTAAATGTGCCTTTTCTATCCTCCCTTTGCTTCTATCCCCTCACAAACATGCTTCTAACAGGAAGGAATAGCTCATTCTGTAGTACGCTTCATGTTTTGATTGAGCTGTTCCCCTGTCATCTGTAATAAACACCTCTACACCATGCACATATTGTCTTGAGTCATCTGATCGTGCTGTGTTAAAACTATTTTCCTCACTACTTGGAGTCCACCATTCTACAGTACAAGCAGCACCCTAAGTGAAATTTACTTAGCAGTTTACATACGCTTACAAAACATTTTAAGTTTTAACTTGGATGGGAGACCTCAGAGGAACCCCAGGTGCCACAGTGGGAGGAAATAAAGCTTTCCTTGTACCCTTAGGCAAGGCACTTCACCCACATTACCTAGTATGAAAGGTGTTTAAGTATATAAGTTAATTATGTACATACAAAGTGCATCCAAGCAAAGATGTTTGTCCGTTATGCACAAATGCCACATGCCATCTTTTAAGCTAGGGGTGTACAACGTGCGCCCTGGGGCCTGTTTGCATCTGCAACACAGAAGGAAATTCTAAACACTGAAAGTCTGTACATGCAATCGGCGGTGGGTGGATAATATCTTTTGGCATAAGTTGTGTAAGGCTAGTGAGTCATGGTTTGGGCAGTGTGTCTCACATAAAACACTGCCATGACTTGCAAACAAATTGATCATGTTGATCCTGTACTAAATATTTTGCTTTTATCATAACTTACATAATAAAACTATTTCATAAATCAAATGATTTAACCTCCGAACTAATACTTATTGTCCCCATGGATGTTATTCAAGCATGTTTGCTTTTCTTCTGTGGTCATGGTATCAGCATTCCCTGCAGTCATTTTTTAAACGGTGATAGCACTGCTAACATCGAGCTTAGTCAACAAGTGCCTTTAAACTTAAGTCAAATATAATACAACATAACAAGCAAATATTCCAAGTGAGTGACAAGCTTTTTGCATGACCTTAGTGATGATTGATGGCCAAAGTGAGTCTGGATTTGATAAACAGCTGGAGACACTACATAGCAAAGAACTTTGCTGTTTGCTTTTCATCACAGCACACCCTCTGAGCCAGGAAATGATGGGTGTGTGAGTGTCTTAAGTCTGTCATTCATGTTAACCACGAATTATCCTGATGCATGTGTTCCAAAACGGTACCTGAAATGGTACTTTTAAAAAGGAAAACCTATTTTGAGCTAAAACCATGCCCATATATTATGGACAAGTACTGCAAATACGTCAATATCATAAATAGATATTTTGTTCATCTTCAGGGAAACTCCATGATCTCCAGGAGAAAAGAAAACAGTTATAAATTCACCATTATGAAGTAAAGTCCAAAACAAATTAAAATAAGCAGCAATACAAAACACAAGAAATGTGCAAAACAGAACGACATGCTTGTAAAATTCAAAATTCTGTTAGTGAAGGAACCCTCGCACGGCGTGACTGATAGATTGATAATCTAAATGTGTGTACAGTGATAATTGGTCACTACTGTTGGTGTATATAAGGTACAAATAAAGTTTAAAAAGAATGTCAGGCTCTGTTCCTCTGTTGAGACTTCCAGGACGTCACTTGCACAATATCACCTTCCAGCGCTTGTTGCAGCTGGCCAGTTTTTGGTACCCATCCATAGTGTTAATGTAGATAAAGCTACAACTACCTTTAAAAAGTAAACAGAAAATAGAAGTTGTAAAAAGACAAGGCCACATTTCATCTCCAGACAAAGGAGGACACAACAGTCCCAGTTTCGCATGGTCTCAAGGTCAGGACCGTTGTCGGGGAGAAACTAGGCAACAGCTGTTGTTTGCATCAACTATTTTCCTTTTTTGAAGCCTGAGAACAGTTTCGGTTTTGTTTCAGCCCAGGAAAGAACATTTTGGGCAAAGTCTTGATCCCTTTTCTCATTTTAAACCAAATGTTTTGGGACAAAGGAAATGACTTTTTTCAGTTGTGGACAAATGTTTCCTGTGATTGACTGCTGAGCAGTCCAGGCTGTACCCCTCCTCTTGCTCAAAGTCAGTTGGGGTTGTCTCCAGCTCACCTTTAATCTATCATTTGATCATTGCTGCAGTTGGTGTATTACACCTGCAAAAACATTTGCTGCTCCTGTATTATAAATTTAATGTTTAATTTTGGTTCTAACCTACAGACTGCTGCTGATTATGGCCAACTTTGGATGCAGTTGCCTCAGGTCTATGTACATTACAGGTTTTGTTTTTGCATGTTAGTTAATTTTACAGTAGATCTGGAATGCCTTGAAGCTGTTATTTACTTGTTTTCTCACATGGGAAGAACATTACAAGTCTGAACCAGTCAGATATTTGTAACGTGCCATAGTTATAACTTCTAGCTTAACAACCTTACGCTCCAAACCAGGGCTGTACAACAACGCCCTGTAAAAAAGATTTTCTGCAGATCTCACCCCAACCTTACTGTATATGCTTTTTGTTTTTCATTTTGCCTTTCACATAACTGAAGTTAACTTTGCAGGTTTGGAAAAGATGGTTTTCGTTTATTGATGTCAAGATGCTGTGCCTCGCTGTAAGTTTCCACACACTGAAAACTGCTGCTCTACTTTCTGAACTTGTTTCCATCACAGCATAGAGCATTTTTTTTTTTATTAACTTGGTGAAGCAACTTCTCAAGAATGTTATGCAAAACTTTGTCCAGAAGAAACCAGCTGTGCTCTGCTATTGGTGGGAATGAGACACACCTCTTCACATTGTCCACGCCCTTCTGCAGCTCCACTTGTCAGCCACCATGTGACTTGTGATAGGCTTTTGAGGGCGGGTTGTCAGGGGTTGCTTATGGGATGCATTCCAATGTAACCTACTCTGCTGCTCCCATGTTCATGCTGGCTTCAGCGATTCTCAATTGGCTGAAATGTCTCCAATCACACGTGACGTCCCGCCTCACATCTACATTATGTAAAGCTGATGTTCACCCTTAGAAATCTTGTCTATTCTTGACCAGCATTGGTTCTAACATGCAGGCCAGAAGTTGCATGTAGAATTACATATTTACAAAAATGAAAACAAAATCACAAAATTTGGGGATACGGTAGATGATTTTCATTGTTTCATTTTCATCATTTTAAGGATGGGATATGCCTTTACATACAGTGATGTTTTCATACATAACGACACCCACTACACTCGCACCTTTATGCAACCAGCTATCCGTCTTTTTCTGATCTGTCGAAATCTCTTATTCAGTAATACACATTAAGACCTGAATGTACTTTCTTTTCTTCCACATAAGCAAGCTCTTGGCCACAAGGAAAAGGAAAAGCCTCCTCCATGGAAGAAAAATGTTGCCGCCCATAGTCCATAATATACATGTACAGTTAAACCTTGGTTTTCGAACACCCTGGTTTTCATATGATATGGTTTTGACATTAATGTACACTGTCTCAATTGTGGTACAATATTGCACCTTTAAACTGTACTGTATCGTTTCTTAGGCTCGAGAGCCCAATCAAAGCACCTTATATGTTACTGACTCAGTGCATTTTTTGTAACTGCTTAATAACCCACCATGGGGCCAAAGAAAGTTGGCAGTGTCAGCAATTTGACAAAAAAGGTGGGAAACACGACCAAATTCAAGGAGGAGCTCATCGCAAAGTATGAAGATAGTCTCTCTTTCTCTTCCTGTCTTTCCACTTTTCACCATTTTCGCTAACAAGAGTCTTCCATAAAGGTAAAGGGGATAATATTAAATGTTAATTTCTCCATTTCATCTGTAATTTCTAATTCTTTTTGCATTGTTTTCCGGATGTAAATAGTTATTTTCAATATTATTTTTAGTATAACAGTGGTTCTCAACTTGTCACCCTTCATGACAAGCGGCGATGCAAATTGCAGAATTTTTATAACGCAAACTTCTCAAAGATATTATTTGTTTAATAAAATAGCATTTGTTTATTCAAATTTTACGTGTAAAAAAACTGTTTGCTTTGCAATGGTCACATGGCTGCCTTTAGGGTGTTAACTGAAGCATTATATCCCGCCCTCTTCCTTGTCCAAGCATGTAAACTGCCCCGGGTAACAAACACATGCCAAGCGCTGGCGGTGTCATTTTAAGCTAGTCCCTTTGATGAAAAGACATTAATATGCAGTCGGAATTTGAGGGGATGCAAAACAACACCATATGCCAGCACAAAACATGTTTTAGCAACAAAGCGTTTTTATTCAAAACAATTATTGTTTGGAAATTATTTGACCACAAAGTGCGTATGAAAGCTTTCAGTACAGTGCATGTTAAATCTATGGAGTTAAATCAGAGCATGTGCACATGGACCTGGGGTAGAAGTGAAACAATAAGTTAAAATCAAGTCAGTCAGTCAATTGCTGTGGTTCAACTGGTATAGGTATGGAACAGAGTAATTGGAATTACCTGATTAGCTATGGGCACAAATGCTATGAAAAAGACCAGGTACCACTGTACTTACGAGTAACTATCCCTTTGACTTCCACAAGACAACATGAAACATCAAGCTGTGATTAATATTACGTCAGCTGTCACCCTACGCCTCCAGGAAATGTCAGTGACCTCCAGCAAATATCTGACCTGTGCACTTCTCACCTGACATGTGTCTCCACATGGTGCTGACCACCAGTGGTCACACTCCCAGAAACATGACAGTCCCACAAGGCCGTTCGGACAATCTTTTTTTTGTTTTTGTTGTTTTTTCCTGTGACCGCAGGAGATCCAAAGCTCTTATAATACAAGAACATTGCATTATAACTGCAGCGGTTGCAGCATTAGCTTCAACTGCATTGTGTAATGAGATGCCTTTGGAAGTTTAATAATACTCAATTTTGCCAATATTTAAATTTGTTTGATGAAGTGAAACAATAAGTGTAACAAACATGCAAAAGACTAAGAAATCATAAGGGGACAAACACTTTTTCACACCACTGTGTGTAGAGTGTATATATATATGTGTGTGTGTATACTCTACATATATGTATATATACACATACAAGGCGACCCAAAAGACTTATGAAGAATTTATGAACTGTATATTGGCAGACATGAGCAAGTGGCACCACTGCGAGACAGTGACCCCTAGCAAGTAAACACACCCCCATTTTAGTAACCATGGATCGGTGGAACAGGCAACAGTGTGTGTTAGCCATAAAAATGTTTGATAAAAACGGTGATATTTTGACAGCTGCACAGAGGGAATTTTGACATTTTACAGGTAGTAATAAAAAAAAGACATTTTGTTTCTTAAAAGCCATGTTTTAAGGTTTCAATTACTATGAATACAATATTTGTCTTCCATCACTCTTGGTTTTATTGGATTGTTTCTGGATTTGGATTTGTTTTTTATTGGATTCCTGTTTTTTTGTGTCACCCTGTAAATACACTACTAGGCAAAAGTTTTAGAACACTCCAATTTCTCTCTCCAACTGAAGGAAAAACCTACATTATTAAGTATTAAGATCATTTGTCTCTTTTTCACTGTTAATTGCTTTTTATCTTGCCATTTTTGTGGTAACAAATAACTTTCTCCATTTCAATACTGTTCAACTGCTGTTCACAAGTGTGTAGTACCACAGTGTGTTCCAAACACTTGTAATGGAGACAGAGGACATAGTAAGTACTCCAGAACTTGAAACACTAGGAATTAGTTGCACCCAAACAGGCCGTTTTGTATAATTCTAAAATATCCATTATTTTTCAGCCTTTGGTACCCTTACAATTTTTTTTGTTTTTTTTTAAATGTCTGGCACTTTACCACTTACCTTTGTAGCGTTTTACTGGACTTGAAATGACTTGAGTTTCAATAAATAACTGGAAAAATTGGGGTGTTCAAAAACTTTTGACCGGTATTGTGTATATATATATACAGTATATTAGATATTATATGTATATATTTTATATCTCTAAAATGTTAATGATGCCTTAAAGGAAGTGTCATTTAACGGCACTAATTTTAACATGAGCACGTCCTGTTTTACCCTCTGCTCACACGTAGTTTGTGGAACCGCATCAGCGGCAGATTTGTAGGAAGCTACAAGCGAGAGCAAATACTGAGCAGAAATGGGCAAAGCGTATTTTGAATGGCATTGTTTTGTAATTTCTACAGTGGTACCTTCGCATTAAGTGTCCCAACTAATGAGTGTTTTTAGATAATATGTACATGCATGCATATATGTATATTATTTTTGAAGGAAAGAATAGCCAATATTTCCAATATTGCTATCCTTTTAAATAAAATTTTGTATAGTTATCAAATCATTTACCACAGAGAATGACATCGCTACTTATTAAAGATAAAAACTTACTTTAGACAAAGTAAAACTCAATGACAAAACACTCTTATATTTAAAAATGTAAGAAAATATAAATAAAATAATTATATTAAGTATATAGCTACTTATATCTATATTTTGTATTATATAGCTAGATACGATAGATAGATAGATTATAAGTATAATAAAATAAAATAAAACTACTATAAGTTATAACAAGAATATAAGATAAACAATATTGGCATACTTAAAATATGGCAACTACAAGTAAAGTACCTGGGATTAATTGTGATTACTTATGAGTTAAGGAAAGACAAACAATCAAATATTTGAACCGATTTAAACGGTTGGACACCCCAGCTTTACGCCATGTTTAGGTTTTTTTGTCTTTGTTCATGGGTTGTTGTATTTTTTGTTGCCGTTTTTTCAATTAAAAGTTTGGTCAAACCGCAAGCGTGAAAGGAGCCTTGAAGGATATGCATGTGAACCTCAGCATGTCAAACAACAGAGAACACGGTATATGCCCATTTTCAGATTAAGGTGATCAATGAAGCAGTGTGATCAAATAACTGTCAAGCAGCTAAGATATATGATCTGTTTTATTGTACTCTACCAGTTGTTATGTCAAAAAAAACATTGTTTAAATAATATAGTTAACAATGAGTAAAGAAGTTGCTTATTCTATGCTGTAACAGGCAATGGCCACTTGTTAAATTTAGACAGTTAATTGAGCTCCTGTAGTAGTGGAAAGGCAAGGGACTGTATTTACACTGGAAGCATGCAGGAAGTCTGAATGCGATGACGTAACCTATGCACAAATATAGCCTGATACGTTATACTGTAACTGTAGTAATCTAATTTATTATACAGCTCCAGCTGTCCAAAGACAAGAAACAACACCATTGATCGTTTCAGCCAACATTACTTTGGATTTAAAGGTCATGTTGGATAAAATGCACCTGTTGAGGGTGTAGGCCAGAGGCTGGGTTTTGCATGTACTGTTTAACATTTTTTGTTTATGTCCATTCTTGTTATTACATTTTGTTAGATTTTGCTCAGTACCTTTCTAATCGAGTGTACTTTCCCTCAACGCCTGTGTTGAGTTGACAGGCAGGGAACTCCAGTTACTAAAAGGTACTGTAGTGCCCTCTATTGGAGTAATGCAATATGCCAGGAGTTCTCGGCCTTCGCAATTGTGGGTCTTAGGCGCTATTTCATTTTCAATTTTATTCAAGTACCCTCAATTGCAAGGCGAACCCTATTGTGGGAACCGCGGCAACACACTAGAGGGCGTACGAAAAAATAGTACTTGCTTGTTTCGCGCCCACGAAGAAGAAGCTCGTCCTTCTCAGCCAATCAAAACGCACAGCGGAGTCAGTCGTGAATTTAAAAAGCAGTGAGAGGTTTTTCCGGAAAATACTGAAGTTAATTTTAAAGCTCGTCGTTTAGCTTAAACATAACATGGCACAGTTTGAAGATGAAAACACCCACATGTACTTTTATGAGAACAGGCTGAAAACTTTTGAGGGGTGGCCATTTGACGAAGACTGTGCGTGTACACCGGAAAACGTAAGTTTTGGGATCAAACCGTGAGCTAGCAACGTTAGCTCTCGAAGCAAACTCATTAAAACAGTAGATCCATTAAATAGGATGTAAACGTATGATTATCACACTTGAACGTAAAGTATCGTTATTTTGAAATAGACAACTAATAGCAGGCACTTAATACATTACCTACTATTGTTTTGGCGTAATACTGTAGTAAGTCACTGTAGTTTTAGCAAAAAAGACCTGTTGGTTATTTAGTTGGTAAAAATAAATGTGACCACTGCTCGACGATCATTTCAATGCCAATCTAAATAACCATATCTAAATAAATACCGTAATCATCTTAAACTGATGATGTTTTCCCAGATGGCTAAAGCCGGTTTCATTCACACACCTTCGGACAACAGCCCAGATTCAGTCATGTGTTTCTTCTGCCTGAAAGAGTTGGAGGGCTGGGAGCCAGATGACGAGCCAGAGTAAGATGGACAGGTTACACTTGAGCCATGCCGTGTCCGCTCCTGCACACTTTAAATGACGGTGACGTCAGCAACATAATCGTAATGCCAAGTGCATTGTACTCATCTACTTTTTGGTGTCTGTTTAACAGAAAAGAACACAAATCTCACTCGCCGTCCTGCCACTTCATTGCTCTGCAGAAAAATGTGGAAGCTCTAACTGTGGAAGAGTTTTTTAAGCTTCAGAAAGAGAAAAGCAAAAACATCATTGTATGTTGTTTTTAAAAACACCTCCATAACCTCCTGATTGATACATTCATTTTTTCCCCATGCTCAATGAAACACACATTTACACTGCAATGAAGCTATTGCATCTGATGAAACAATTTTTTCCTTTTGCAGACAAAATGTGACGAGGCCATCAACAAATTTGAAGAGGCAGCAAAATTGAAAAGAATAGAAATAGTCAAGTTGGCTGAGATAGGCTCCAGCAAACCCCCTCGACCCAAGTGAGGACAAGCGGCATAGAAAATGGGTGGATGGACAAATAAAGCGGACAGGAAAGAATGTTGCTGTCTGCTCTTGAAAATAAGGTGGACATTTTTATAGCACATATTTGTACAGTTTTTAAGTATATAGTAGTATACCTATGACAGTAAATGTTAGGATATATGCATTTGAGTCACCCATGACAACAGTAAGCCTTTTCCTCCTTACAAACAACACTCCCAGCTGTCTGAGAAAACATGGTGGAAATATGGAAGCATATTAAATGTGATTTTAGTTGCATCAACCAACATATAAATTATTTTTGGTGTTCTCCTTTGAGCTTCTGAAATCCTTGTAGCTGGATTTTCTTTTTGGTGTCTTTAAACTCATTGGTGTCAACTTCTTACACAGTACTGTTTCTTAATGTAAATGATAGTACATTTGAAACTACACTAAATGTACAGTATGTATAGCGTAATGTATTAATTGCAGTGTGGTACTGGTCCCTTCCACTGGCTGCAACGTTGATTTATTGAACATTTGATTGTCACCAAATCCTGAAGGCCGCATGTAAAATCCATCTTTTGATCTTTACCTATATCATAATGACTACATTTGAAGATGAAAAATATCAAAATGTCATTTTTGTAAAGCATATATAACACATTTTATTACTGTATGCTCTATGACACATTTTTTGAGTAACAAGTGGATATCACGCAAAAGTAATTTTAAGAATAAAAATATGTCAGCGGGGGAAAAAAAATATATATATATATATATATATATAGTAAATAGGAAGACTAGACACTGACAAACTTGTGCTCCCGCATCCACTTTACTTGCGCTTGAATGTTCAAACATCTTTGTAAAAACAAGTAATGACATGTTATTTTCTCCGTCAAAGATGAATCTTGCGGTTTTTCAAATGTAAACCATGCCTATGAGGTGACTCCATACATGTGAGGGATTGTTGGCTACGGTTTCTTGTTAAAACTGGAGTATGGCTCAGATCTCTTCATGGCAGCACCACAGTCCTCCAGTTCTCACTTCCGCCAGCCCTGTCTTCAGCATTTGTGCTTGTCATGCTGATTCTGTTCGCAGCAGGTTTTAGCCTACTTTGCTTGTGTTGTAAACTACTCTCTTATAATTTGCACTCAGCGTTTATCTCGTCTTTTATCCATCTCCTTTCGAATGCGAGCCTCCAGGGCTGCCCTCATAGCTGAATCCAGGATGTTCTTCTCTGCCACACGTTTTACCACCCTTGCTGGTGCATCGTCCTATAGGAACATAGACAAACAATCAAAACGTGCATGAACACAATGCAATGCAGAAACATCGGGTGGGGTGGGACGAATACAGTAACCTTGTGCACAAGAAAGGATGTAATGGTCCCTGAGTCCGCCTGATAGTCAAGCCAGAAGAGTTCAGTTCCCTGTGTCTCTGTCTCTGTACTGGAGCCACTCTCGTTCCACTCTTCTGTCTCAGCGCTGGTCCCTGCCTCAGAATCGTCTAGAAAATTACAGTTAGTACATGTGACTTCCAGTACACCCCGTAGACTGATCTGTAATCAATAAATGTCCTCTCACGTCGTTGTCGGGGATGGTACACCTGAATGTCAGGTCTCCGTGGTCTTTGAGGAGTGGTGGTGTGCCTCCGCCGCTGAAGCTCTTTGGCTAACTTCACTTCTTTGTCATAGTCATCCCTTGGAGGGAAACAATCACAGTGTAAGATTGTAACATACACTCTAATTTCCAAATAGTAAATTCTGAATAAACAACTATCTAGCTTTGCTGTGGTTTACAAAGGAAACGTTTAGTTAAACAAGGTTATTGTTTACACGGATTGCTACTATTAAATGTAATTTTAAAAGCAGACATTTGCATACTGATGATGTAATGAGTGACTGTTTTAAAACCGTGTAACGAGTTATAATTTTGTGACTAAACTTAAATTAGCCATTTTTTTCTTACTCGTGCTACAACATTATTTATTCTCCTAAAGACAATTTCCTCCCGTATAACAATCCTATATTTTAAAAGAGTAAGAAATGAAATAATGAAACCTTCGATTCGAGCACTCATACTTTATTGATATATCATTTGTCTGGTTAACTCCATGATAACTTGTCGTGATAACAGCTACATGTATGTATGCCCATGAATCCCTGACTAGCATGGTAGCAGCTAGCATTAGCTGTACCCACCTGGCGATCTGGTTCCTGCGGATATGGTGCAAGAAGCCATGGCTCATATCCAAACGCCCCCCAGGTTTGTACTTCAGTTCATGCGTTTCGTCGTCCCTTAAAATGTCCATCTCAACGGACACAGTCCACGATGATGACAGTATGATAAAGCCCCACACACAAAATGACCAATAAGAGTTTGACAAAAAGCTACATTGCTAGCTCCTAGTACATTGCTGGCCAACTAAAACACTCCCAGAGTTAAGTTGTTACGGTACAGCATTATGTACTGTATCTAAAAAGAAAACGCTGCCTGTATATAAATGGAATGAGGTGAAGCTTTAATTCAAATAAAATATTTAAATACTTATGTTGGCCAACTACATTGTAACATCAAACAGAAACTGGCTATAATACAAGTTCACCAACTGTTTTTAAAGATTGTTTAACGCGTTTGTAGACTCTTGGTTAGTTTTTGTGACATCCACCAATATGCTATTGCAGTGACGTCGCACCTCACCTTCCGGCGCGTTTTGTGGTGTTTCGTCCATTCATTTGTCCAAAATAAAGTTTTATATTCTCTTTTATTCGACTCGAAGCCTACATTATAAAAGCTGCAATGGTTTCTCTGAAGCGAGAAAGAGAAGATGAGTTGGACGACGACGACGAGGAGGAGGATGGAGGTACGTTTTTTATGTTACTTCACTACATCCCAGAGTGCATTAGCTAGTTGCTAACGACATTACAAGCAGATATAGTTGATACAGACATAGACAACATACTTAAACCTTATACAGAGGCCCTTCCCTGATTGCTGAACTTGTTCGACAGATTAATAGTCCCGCATCTATTCATCTCTGAGGTTGCAAGTGAATATATTATTCTGCTAGCAACGTCTGATCTCACGTTTACTTCATGTTACAGTGCCAGTGAAAATACGACGAGGACGTGTAGTAGAGGATCGAAGAAGCCGACATTGCCCATATCTTGACACCATAAACAGGCAAGATGCATATAATGTGTTAGGATTAAGGGGGTAAGATGAGCCAACGGGTAAGTTGACCCAACCTTTCGAGCTAACTGTGCACATGTTTTGACATGTGACCATAAAACACCAAACAGCCATCATATCCACCTCGCTGTAATGCACAAAAGAACATAGAACAATTATTTGTTCTAAACACATAAAACAGTTTTTTTCCTTGTCAAAATGCTGTTTCTGCAAATCCGTTAAAATGACTTCTGTTAAAGCAAATATATGATGTTATAAAATTCTGTTATACATGTCATTTGTTAACCTATAAAATCGATTAACCAGAATTTGTAAACTTGGCTTAGTTTATTTTTTCCCCCAAAATGGTGGCAAAGAGAAAAATTTAGCCGTTTAGCCATGCTGGATGGTTTGTGCCTCCCACTGAGATTGTACCTTTACCCAAAAATCAGTAGCCTAGGAAACAAAGAAACCAAAAGCATGTGACGACAGGAATCCTGTCTGATGCACCTCAAAAGCCGGTAATAGAACATGCCAATGAAGAGAGAAAACAGAAGAACACATCAAGAACATGCTCACCGTAAGGATACACACTCCAGTACAGTAAGCGACGGTATGCAACTTAAACGATCGTTATGACCCACCATTAAAAGAAAGAAGAACAACACATCAAGAACAAGAAAAGTTAAAGTGGAAACAAACCCAGAAAAGTCACAGTTGAAAGCAGCTTTAAGGAGAGTGATTTTGCTATCCCATTTGACAACACTTATGAACCAGATGTCTCAGATCTGATAGTTGGTGACTTTATTGTAAAATTGCATCCAAATGCAGGATCCACCATTCTATTGGCTTGTTTGACAGACTTGTGGGGAATGAAGTGAGTGCCAAATTTCTGGCACTCACTTCATTGCCCACAACCACTTTTGCATTCAAGGGAAATAATGAGGCATATTTCCCTTGGAATATTCCCCCCCATGTGTTTAAGAAGCTACGGTACCTTTCAAAAGGTTGGAGAAACTGCAAGGAGAGACCAACATCAGTTGAAACTAACTGGGGGTTTTCAGAAGTTCAAAACAATCTAAACCACATGTGTCAAACTAGTGCCGTGAAGGGCCGAGACACTGTAGGTTTTCTTTTCAACCAGTTTCTCCAGCAGGTGATTTTAATTGATGAGCTCCTTCCCTCAAATTGAAGGAAGTGTTTATCATTAAAATCCCCTGCTTTAGTGACCGGCTGGAAAGAAAACCTGCAGTGTCTTGGCCCCCCTTGGCACGAGTTTTGACACCCCTGGTCTAAACAGTTTGTTAGCACAATATGCTCAGGTTTAGATTTTAAAACTCAGATGGTCACTTTACCCCTTCTCGGCAAATTTTATCCACTTACTTGATTCAACTTGTTCCAGAGGTCATTTTTGGTAGCAGAGACAGAGATGTATTCTGATAATTTAATTTGGTAGGAGAAATAAATAAAGGTGCTCTACAGTATATGTTTTAATTCTATTTCTGTAACATTTTCCTTTACCTTAGGAGAACGTAAGTGAAAATTGGCTCATCTTACCTCACTCTCGCCTACAACCTCAAGTTCAAAATACTTACAAGTACCCAGCTTAGTCTGTGTTTTGTATGTTTATTCATCAGGAGTGTGTTGGACTTTGACTTTGAGAAGCTGTGCTCCATCTCTCTTTCCCACATCAACGTGTATGCCTGTCTTATATGTGGGAAGTACTTTCAAGGTATGTACATTGTCTCACTGAAACATCACTTTGTTGTTATTGGACGACACTACTGACTTGCTTTCTTGTGTAGGCCGGGGGCTGAAATCCCACGCATACACCCACAGTGTACAATTCACCCACCACGTGTTCCTCAATCTGCACACACTCAAGTTTTATTGTCTGCCAGACAACTATGAGATCATTGACTCGTCGTTAGAGGACATCACAGTGAGTAATCTTTGCTTAGATACCATTTTTTTTAGCTAGATTTTGTACTAGATCAAATTAGATGTGTTTATGCTTGTGAATTTGTAGTTTGTTGTCATTTATTCTTTCACAGTACGTGCTGAAGCCAACGTTCACCAAGCAGCACATTTCGGGTCTGGACAAGCAGGGCAAACTTTACCGAGCTTATGATGGAACAACCTACCTGCCAGGGATTGTTGGCCTCAACAACATCAAAGCCAATGACTATGCCAACGTGGTCTTGCAGGTGTGAATAACCTAATTATTAGTTTCTTGAGTTGCAATTAAAATAAGAGTTCTCAATTTTATTTGACTTTTGGCTTTGAATTTTTAAGGCCTTTTCCAATGTTCCGCCGCTGCGGAACTACTTTCTAGAGGAAGAAAATTACAGAGGGATCCGCAGACCACCGGGTGACATCATGTTCCTCTTGGTGCAGCGCTTTGGTGAGCTGATGCGCAAACTTTGGAATCCCAGGAACTTCAAGGCCCATGTGTCTCCCCATGAGATGCTCCAGGCTGTGGTGCTCTGCAGCAAGAAGAACTTCCAAATCACCAAGCAAGGTCAGAATTCTGTGTCTACATTTGTGAACAATAGGGAATGAATTGACATGCTGTTATATGGAGAGCTGTACACCTTCTATATCTGCCCTGGCAGGTGATGCTGTGGACTTTATGACTTGGTTTTTAAATGCTCTCCATGGTGCTCTTGGAGGCACAAAGAAAAAGCCAAGTGAGTGAGCGGGAAACAATTGAAGCAGGGACTGTTATTTCTTTTTTATTATAAATCATGTAATGCATTAAATGTAACAATTCAGTGATTTATAGGATTTAATATCTGTTTTTTCGTCATTCCAGCAATCATTACAAAAGCATTTCAAGGCTCCATGCGGATTTTCTCCAAGAAACTACCACACCCAGATTTGGTAAAAAAAAATTTTAATACTTGATTTAACTACTGAAATGACTCATAGAATGTAAGTTGTAATTATGTGTACAGGACAGACTGTCCTCTGATTACAGTGTGTAGTAGTTACAAACATACTCTCTTAAGTTAATCAAAAACACTGACTTTCTGTTCTGTGTTTTGTTACTTTTTAAATACAGGTTGGTCATTAAGAGGATAGCAAAAAAGAAGAGAGTAATTCACTTGGGTTACAAATGTTTTCAAATTGTTTACATTTGTTTTATTTTAATTTCCTCCATCTTGGCAGCCAAATTCATTCATTCAACAGGGGATAAAAATATCTTGCATTTGACTTGACTTGTTTGACCTTGCAGCTTACACACACCCTTACCCCTTCAGGATGCATCATTACTGGAAGTGCCTCCCATATGAAAGTTATCTTTGTTGTATTGTCTAATTATCAAGAATAACGGTGTCACACTAAAGACATTATACGGGTGTAGAAATAATACATGTTGTACCATGTAGTCTTCTCAAATATTTGAGACACATCTGTTTCTTCTAAAGATGTCCACAGATCACCATAGGTCACAGTAAGTTATTGTAACGTCAAACGTTTTTTCAGACACCAGAGGAAAAGGATGCGCTACTCCTGACCGAGGAGTACCAGGAGCAGATGTCTGAGTCTACATTCTTATTCTTAACGCTTGACCTTCCAACTGCCCCCTTGTACAAGGATGAAAAGGAGCAGCTTATTATCCCACAAGTCCCACTTTTCAACATCCTATCCAAGTTCAATGGTGGGACAGAGAAGGTATCAGTCTACTTATATACTTGTGGTGTCAGATATCCTAGTAACAGTGTCACAATTAAACAAAATACATAGTTCATGGTGGACTTTTGCTGATGCAGACGTTTGATGACCGTATTTGAAAAGCAGGATTTTATTTGATTTACTTTCAGGAGTACAAAACATACAAGGAAAACTTCCTGAAAAGGTTCCAGCTGACCAAACTTCCACCCTACCTCATCTTTTGCATAAAAAGGTTCACAAAGAATAACTTTTTTGTGGAAAAGAATCCCACCATCGTCAACTTCCCCATCACGTAAGTGTTGGTCATGAACTAAATCCAAGCGCTTAAGCCACAGCATATGTTTGAACCAATTATGTAGATAATGAACTGAGTGTGTCCAAACTTTTCTTCTTTTTTGCTTTTCTTCTTCCTGTCTACTTGATTCTTTCATAAGGAATGTAGACCTTCGTGAGTACTTAACAGAAGAAGCCCAAGTCACAGAGAAGAACACAACTTACGACCTTGTTGCTAATGTTGTGCATGATGGGAAACCAACTGAAGGAGCCTACAGAATACATGTCCTGCATCATGTATGTTCAGGCAGATGCCGTTTAATTACAATAATCGACTCTGAAAGTGTCATGTTTAAACTTGTTTGGGTCATTTGTGTCTTACCAGGGAACTGGGAAGTGGTATGAGATGCAAGACCTGCAAGTAATTGACATACTCCCCCAGATGATTACACTATCAGAGGCCTACATCCAGGTAAGTTTTGTGTGAGTTGATGAAATTAAATGGTGGAGCTGAATTAAGGATTATACCTTTTTGCGTAGGTCACAAGCATATCATTTTCCATCCACCCATTTTCTATGCCACTTATCCTCACTAGAGGGTATGCTGTAGCCTATCCCAGCTGACTTCGGGCGAGATGCAGGAGTGTGAGGAGAGAGTAAAATATCCAATCGAAGTAATTTAGTTGTGCTTAACCTCTATGTGTGTGCACCAATTTAAGAGTTCTCAAATGTTACTTAAAAAGTGCTTGCACAGTTAGTATAAATTATAAAGGTTTTATTAAGCCAAAACTTTGAACCTGAAAGCAAATTTCCATTATTACTATTGAGGAAATTACAAGCGAGGAACATAGTTAAGATTTTGTTAGACCTTGGAGGTTCCACTGTATAAACAAATTGTACCTTTTTATCTTTTGCATTAATTTAAACGAGCACTTTAGAACCCATATCCCCAATTCAGTTATCTTTCAGGTCTCAGATTTATTAACCAAATTTTTATCTTTTGTAGATTTGGAAACGACAAGGGAGTGATAAGGACACAAACAACCACACAGGTGCGTAGTGGTCAAAAGGAGCATCACAAGACAAACGGCATTTTTAGTTGCTTACACGAAACAAATCTGAATGATGTACTTTTTTCTCTCCAGTTTGTATTTTTATTGTGGTAAAGTTTCTAAATAAACATGCTTCTCCCTGTATTTTGTACATCTTACCAAATTAAAAAAATGTTAGTTACATTTTTAATCAAAAGTTTACACATTCAATAATTCAGTATACATACAGTGCTGAAAATGTGGTAGCTGCGATTGAATCTTGGCCTCCCTTGTTGTAGTTCACTTTTTCGTGCAGGCCAAAATTAGAAAGTCTCCCAACAAAATACAAAGCATTTTTCATAAAACAGTTAAAAATACATCACATACTAAGAATTGCAGTTATTGATGGATCTAATCACTTCTTCCACACGTGCTTCTTACAAAAGGCCAGGTTCTGAAAGGGTGAATTAAAATTCGTTAATATTAAAATTAGTAATATTAAAGAAGATAAATGTGCCCTTTCTAAAAAACAAATCAAATATGGCTAAATAAATTAATGAAATAGTATCTACATGAAGACACAAAAAGCCCCATTTTAAATGAGAATCATTAAGTGCATGAAAATGTTCTCATCCAAAAACAGATGGCAGCAATTCACATAATGAATAATTAATTTAAAAAAATGTTTTAATTCCTTTTTTGTTTCTGTCCTGTTCGGCAACATACTCATGCAGTATAAATGAAATGTATATTTTTTTGGCCAGAACAGTTCTGTTTACAAAAGAGGAGTCTGGTATACTGCTGTGAAAATGTGTGCCCCCTACTTGATTGCTTTTTTTTTTTAAATGTTTCTGATCATCCAAGTATTAGTCAATGACAACACAACTGAAAAGAAAACGAAGTTTTTAAATGAAACCTTTCATTAAGAGAAAAAAAGTGTGAAAAAGCCTCCTAAACCTAAAGGGCATAGAAAGTTTTTTTTTTTGTATGTCATTTTTTTCTCAGTATGATATGTAAGCCCATTCAAATCATTCTACAAAATTTGGTTGTAATAGCAAGCCTATATATAAAGTTATGCACGTTTAAAAATTGCAGAAATGTGAATTCGCACTGCTAAGAACTTTAACGTAATTAGTTATTTGACCGCTAGGGGGGGCGAGCCGATTACGTCATATCTGCTACAAATCAGAATCAGCCCAGGTAGTCACATGGAGTCGGGTGATGAAGGAAGCACTGATTTCAAGGATGTTTTTGTCCAAAGCAAGTCGCATTTGGTGGTTCAATCTTATATGTTTGAAGCAGTCGTACACCAGGAACACGAGGATGAAGACGTTTCCCGTGATGATGTTGAGGAGGAAGAAATAGAGGAGGAGTTGCCATCTTTATGCATCTTCCATATGCATATGCTACATGTACATCATTCAGTAAGCCGTCGTAGCCTAGCAAAACAAAACGCTAACATCTATAAGCTATCGATACCAGTCCATATTTTTACTAGCTTCTTTTTTGAAAGCTTGCTGATTTACTATTCATGCCAAGCATATTCATTTACCAATTTATTTATTTTTCTTTCTAAGTGTCAATGTGACCAGCGGTGTGCTCCACAAACATTGGGGACAATTTCAATGTGTTGTTCTGACTATTCTCCGGTCATGGCAAAGAAGGAGGAATTTGAGCCAGATGCTCTTAAATGTGTTGGATCAGCTGGAGATGCAAAGTACCACGAATCATCCTTTTTTGTGCAGTTTGGAGCTGCATAAACAATTGTTTTGCAAAATCGAATAAAACCACATGAAAATAAAGTTCCAAGAATAATAAAAGCACACTGTGAATGTGTGCCCTGTATGGTACGCATTCGTCTGTGGCAGATTTGAAGTCACGCGTCGGAAATTGTCGAGCGATCCCAGTCATTCCGAGTGCATCAGACATCACAAGTTCGTCTGCTAGGGTTTCTTTTCATCAAAATTGCTCAGTAAAAACAGGATATAGGGCTGTAAAACCAATTTATAATTGTTTATTTCCATAAAAGCTCTCTTAAAATCTACATTGGAGGCATATGGGAAAAAAATCGCCTTTCTATGCCTTTTAATAAGGCAGGAGGTTATGCTCTATTTACGCTCCGTTCTGAGTAAAACCTCCCACCACAAAAACAGATGCTTCCCCTCTTTACTACAGTATTTTTTTGTTACATTTTATTTTCTTTTTTAGTTATATATATTCATTATTATTCTGTTTATGTTGCATCACCACACTGAAAGAAAGTTCTAGTCTTTGCATTTTGTGTTCAGTTGTGTTCTTATTGACTAATAAATACATTTGTTTGATGATCTGAAACATTTTAGTGTCACAAACATGGAAAAAAAAGAAATCAGGACGGAGGCAAACACCTTTTCACACCAAAATAGAATGGCTTGCACAAACCCTTAGTTGTTGAGCTAGTTGTGAGATGTGAACATAACTTTCCTCCTGCACTTTGTACCTACAAAGATAATAAGTGAGAGGTGTGTTTGTGTATAACTTACACCACACTTCTGAGCTGTGTTTGTGTCTCTGCACCAAAAGCTTGGCCCCCAAGTGCATGGATTACTTCCCAGCAGCTCTGACTTCTTAGTGCTGCACAGATCAGCTCTCTAAAGCACATGAGAATGGATGACAAACTAAATTACACTAATAAATATGCAATTGCTTACAAAAGTTGTATTGCGTATGAACAATGCACAAGTGCACTTACTTCACAAACGTCTGTTTGGTCTGCCTGGTTTCCTAAAACCTGCTGCAGTCGTGTGCCATAGATTTTGGTGAAAGCCTCACACTGAAAAGACAATGCAATATTTAACTGCCTATATAAATACATAGACAAGATTTTTAATCCTTGATCCTCAATCAAGGAAGACCACCTATCCCAAAAGACTGAGGGGGACAGATGGAGTACACCCAGGACTGATCACTTGTCAAGCAGTCACTCTCACACCTACAGGTAGAACTTGCAAACATACACAAACTGCAAGAAAAACTCTTCCCACCCCCCACTGTACTAAAATAACTACAGGATGTTCTGGAAGGGTATGGAGGTTTGAAGACTGATAGCTGGAGTAAATATTCCCACCTTTGGTATGGCATTGGGGTTTTGACCACACACAGACTGGAGGAAAGAGGATGTCTGAGACTGCGTGGCATTAAGACCCAGTTGAAGACTGCTCAGCATAGCTAGTGTGCGGCACGACTCGCAGGCTGAGGGCACTGGCAGCTCTGGGAGGTCATCACGGCATCGTAACTTGGTTAGAAAGTTACGAAAGTAATGGCCATCTATCCTGTAAAAGAAGCCGCAACTAACCTGGAGCAGGCGAGTTGCTGAACAAACAGAGATGTAGGAGCATACATATGGTGTGAGGGGCGGCCGACGAAAGCAGGAACTCCACTATTTGTACGCCGTATTTGTCAACAAAGTCATCACACTCAGCCTTGTAGCTCTGAGGAAGGAGATCGCAGACCCCATCCATCAGCTTCATTAAAGCATCCTGGAGGCAGAGGAACAACATTGTGACATCAGGCACAGTGAAGAACATAATGAAAGGCGTTAGAACTGCTGTCCCATCACATATTAAAACTTCGTTTCTACACAATGTTCTCTCTGCCTATACATCGTTATTTTTCATGCCTGCAATCTTTTTAAAAATACTTTTTATTTGTTGTATATCTTTGTCTATAGCAACGTTGAGATGTCATGTACTGCTACCACCCCCTCATTAGTCATAGTCATTGGGATACAATGACTATCAGCGGACCAGAAATGATGAAAAATGAAAAACACACCTCAGTCATGTTCTGGGGCAACATGGTCTCCAGTTTCTTGATCACGAACAGGCACAGGGTGCAAGCTGGGTTGAATTGTTTCTGTAGACAAGAATGTACACTTGTAAAATATGTAAATACACACCAACCGGCACACATGAGATTCAACATCTGTTAATGCTCAGTTTTGATTAATTTAATTCTTTAAATCATGTATCTTTCTTGTGAGCTCACTTCAGTGTACTGTACATTCTGCTTCTGACTTCTTACTCTTACATGAGTGTTGGTTAGTGCAGGTACATCTCTCATGGCGTCACGCTGGAAAAGTTTCCCTTCCTCATCGTTGTGGGCCGCACACAGCCCAAAAGCAGAACAGGTAGCTTCAACTTCCTGCAAAAGACAGTTATACACGGTCTAATCGTTAGGTAGAAACCATGCAATATATTTGTCTCACCAGAGGACAGAACCTACATTTTCACTGAGTGTTTGTCGCAGGATTTTGGGCAAATACACCTTCATCTGAAAGTCGCAGTCAGAGGCCTCTTTGTCTGGAAGTTGCTGGCAGAGTGCATGCAAGGTTTCATACAAATGCTCCTGAAAAAGCCATTTGTGACAAGAACACTGAGAGGCTGTGCAAAACAATTGGCAACAGTCTGGTGTAGCTAAATGTAACTAGAAGACAAATCAACGGCATTCCCACCTTACTATCTTTGCTGGAAATCATATTAGCAGAGAGCTGGATGATGTGGCTGCACTCTGAACACGTGTCAGATGTCTGAGGAGGAGAGGGCACAAACATCACTTGTCTTTTATCATGGTCTCACGTGTTTAAATAAAAACATAAGCATTTGGTACAGTTTATTTGTTTCGGAACATTATGTAATTACAAGACTATTTAATGCTACTCACTCTCAATATCCATTAGTGATCATTTCATATTTTACATTTTGACACAATACTTAGTTTGCTTACATTTTTGGCTTTAAATAAAGACTATTTACTTTGATTGTGTAGTTGCTGCTATGTACATGTATTGTTTTACATGCGGTTTCTTTAATAATAAAAAACAACGTCTTACCGGAGAGGTTTGCTTCATGAATGCCAGAGGGTCTTTGATGAACATGAAGTCTCCTTAAAACACCAAGGTAACAAAAGTCTAAAATCGATTCATTTCTCGAAATACAAAATATGGATAATCACAAGGATGCCCATGTACACAACCCGCAAATATTACATCCCTCTCCCCACAAAAAAGCGCACCCCTCCATGCAATGACCGCATAAAATATGGCGGAATAACTGACACTTCAGGTTACCGATGCGGGCGTTCAATGGCAACCTTTCTCTTACCGGGGCAGATAAACGCCATTAGGACCACCGTGCGAAACCCAAAAGCAAACATGCTGCGATAGCAGGAGGAGGACGACATGAAATGATGATGACTCGGATTGGATTATCTGAGCTGTGGTTTCTGACGCACCGGAAGTAGGAGGAATGGCGTCGTCGGGTCGCGTGCTGATGCGCCAAGACCCACGTGACACGTCACATACCCGTTCGCCGTTCATGGTCTGACATATTGATTCAGTAACTTTATACAATAGCATTTTAATGATTGTATAATTATATATCTTAAGCCAATTTCCAAATATTTTGTTTTTAAAAGGATATAGTTAATAAATACAACAGGTGTCATAACGTGAAAATTAAAATGGAAGTGTTGCGGGTTTTCTCCGGCTACTCCGGTTTCCTGTGAGTGGAAAAGGTTGTATGTCTGATGACTGACTGGCGACCAGTCCAGGGTGTACCCCGCCTCCCGTCCAAAGCCAGCTGGGATAGGCTCCAGCATACCCGCGACCCTAATGAGGATAAGCGGCATAGAAAATGGATGGATGGATGCATGAAGGGCTACTGAAGTGTATGTGTTTTAGTTTCCAGGCGAATTCAACGCTGTGATTTTTGATGCCGAGGGCTGCAACTCTGCAACTCTGCGCTCCTTTGGCGCCACCTTCTGGCAAAAGCGATCATCTACCAGTGGCTTCCACAGTCTTCAACTGCTGTGACGACCATTAGTAGGGGTAAAGTCAATCACAAAGCCATAAAGTTGAAGCAAATCTAAGAAGTTGGTTGAAAGACTTTAAATGTAGTCAAAATCAGTGTACACCCTTCTCAGATGTAATTGAAATGCTTGTTGAATGGGCATCTAAGATCAAATTATTTTATTTTTGAAATCAATGTATTCTCAGTATCACTGATATTTAACAGTTATTTATGAATGGTTATTTTACTGTGAAATGGTTTCTTCATTTTCTATCTAAAAGGTGTACATTTACTTGACAAGATACACTCAAGCTGTTTATTCACAAGCACCCATGAGGTAACAATATGTTATCACTTTCTGAAGACAGAATGGATCCCACTTACACTCAGCAAGTAAGGTCTAGCTCTCGTGAGCGAACCATAACAGAAAAGGGCCAGGAACTGAAACAGCAGGAACTAAAGAAGGAGAAAGCATTTAACAAAGCATAAGAGACTTGGAGATTAGCTACAAAGGAAACAAGAGCTAAAGTGAAGACCCTCTGCTCATATGAGGAGCTGGAAGAAATCCAAAGAAACATAAAGGCCTAACATGACAAACTGTGCCAACATTACACGCAAGTGTTCCTGATGTTGTTAAGAAGATGGATGCAGGCAGCGCTCTTTTTACTATCGTCTGAGATTTGCAACATTGTTAATAAATGAATGGAAAATATGGATAATAACTGGATCACAGTTTGCAGACTTTCTCTTGGGAGTGTGCTGAAACTATGTTTCATGTTAAAGGCCTGGCCATCCTCAATGACTGTGAAGAAAGAAGCCCGGATTGCTTGTAATGCAATTGCCTCCCCTTTAATGTTAAATTGTTAAAACATCAGATGAAAGGCCAAAACATTTACCACAAACGCTCAAGGTTTGAACTTAACTCCACTAGAGAGCTCCAAGCCAAAGCTACCTTGGTTGTTCTGCGAAAATGAAGCACATGCTATTGCTAAATGCCCAATCTTTGCAACAAAACCAATGGGTGAGAAAAAAAGATTTATTTATAATCATCATTTGGGGTTTGGATGCTTAAGAAAGGGATACTGTAGGAAGGAAGACTGTAGACGGCGACAAACCTGCAGCACCTACGGTCGACGTCATCCTACCTGCTTTCATCGAGAACATAGAAGACCCACAGAAACGAATAGTGTTGCCTTAGGAAAACATGTAAACAGGGAAGTCCGCAGAGTTATGTCTCATGCCTTGACTCAACATGCTGCTGCCACGTCTAGCATCGTTCCTGTCTTTGTGTCAACAACAGCCCCCCAGAGAGAAATACTCACCTACATTCTTCTTGATACTCAGAGTGACTTCACATATATACGAGATTACTTGGCTGTAGAATTAAATGAGTCACCACAACAGCTGTAAATACAGTCATAGCCAGTAAAATTGCCAGTAGGTTGCAGGTTTGTGGGTCATATTCCAATACAGCAATCTCACACATGTGATTTTATTCCAGTGGATGAATTTCACATCCCAACAAAACACACAGGTCTTAAGTGTGCCACCACCAAAGTGCCAAGTTGCCACCAACTCCACATTGGCCATAACTGTCCTTTGGCTTTGGCTCCCCTAAACGTTATCATGGAAAGTCAAAATTAACCTTTTGCTCAACGTACTACACTCGGCGGGAGCATCATCGGTTCAGCCAATCCTCACTTGGACAAACCGGGCAGACATAGTTTTGTGCGTTAAAGAATTACCCGTGCCTGCTGTTCTAGATATGTTGAAGGAACTGGAGTTAGATTTCAATTAAAGGAATAATGAAATATGTATCTCAGGAAGATGTTCATTTTATACAATTTTTGAGTGAAAATATTAAACAAGAAAAGGACCGACACTATCAGATGCCCCTTCGCTTTACACTCGACAACCCACCAGCTCTGGCGAACAATAGAAGGTTAGCTATGGTGAGACTACGACTCTAAATTGTCCATCAGTGTGAATGTTTGTTTCTCTATATGTGCCCTGCGATTGACTGGCGACCAGTCCAGGGTGTACCCCGCCTCTCGCCCAAAGCCAGCTGGGATAGGCTCCAGCATACCCGCAAATCTAATGAGGATAAGCGGCATAGAAAATGAATGAATGAATGAGACTACAACATCTGAAAAGGATTTAACTGACAATAAGCAATATTATGAGCAGTACACTGCCTTTATTAAGGAAATGATTAGCAAAGGTGATGCAGCGCCAGGTCTTACAGCTCTGGTTGGAAAAAGTGTCTGGAATATTCCCCATCATGGTGTGTACCATCCAAGGAAGCCTAATAAGCTAAGAGTTATTTTTGGTGGTTCAGCAAAGTTCAAAGGCATTTCACTCAATGACACCCTACCTACTCGTCCTGATTTCATTAATTCAGTTGAGTTTTGTGTCGTTTCAGAAGGGAAGAGGTTGCGGGGATTTTTGAGAAAATGTCTCATCAATTTCAAATTTCTCCAGAAGCTCGCACCTATTTGAGGTTCCTTTGGTGGGAGGGTGGTAAACAACAACAACCCTCAACAAAAACAAGTTGCAGGACATCACTAAAGCGTGCACCAGACTTGTTGGCACCGCACCGGACTAAATTTCTTGACTGTGTTGTATCAGAGAAGGACATCAGCCAGTCCACCACTAATTGGCTGAAGAAAAACAATGCAGACTTTGTAGTGGCCTAGTCCAAGTCGTGTTGAGATGCTCTGGCATGACCTTAAAAAGGCGATTCATGCTGGAAGACCCTCCAGTGTGGCTGAATTACAACAATTCTGCAAAGATGTGTGGGCCAAAATTCCCCCACAGTGCTGTAAGAGACTCGATGCAAGTTATCGCAAACACCTGACTGCAGATGTTGCTGCTGAGGGTGGCCCAACCAGTCGTTAGGTTTAGGGGACAATCAGTTTTTCACACAGGACCATGTACGTTTGGATTTTTTTTGAAGCAATTTATTGCAAACAACCCTTATTGTGAAACAGGCTGTGCATCAGATGATCAAAAGTTTAAGAACACAGCCTTTGAAGGCCAAAATCTTGAATTCAAATCAACATGGAAAAGGCAAAAAAAAACGTTCTCTCTTTGAATGCAGTCGAATTGTTGTGTTGTTAGATAAGCAAGGCCTCTTGCAACACACCATTGCTGCTGAAGCTAGACAGTCCTTTTAAAGGAAAACTGCAGTTTTTTGTGGAATTTTGTCCATTATCTACAATCCTTATGTGAGAAATGAACGCATATGTCTCTCTTTTCTGTGCTTTCTAAATATATGAACCCATTATAAAGATGGCATTTGCGAGAGAAGGTTTTTAAGAAGAAAAAACATCTTAAAAAAACCTCATATCCTTCAACTCCACAAAATTACCTGTTGAATTTTACATGAGATTACCAAACATGGCAAATTAAAAGCCTTGACAGTCCAGATGGCTTCCAACGTTACCAGTGTAACAAAAAGATTCCACCTGAGATGTTTTCCACACCACAGTGGAGGCGGTGCCATCATGTCAGGTTGTGCAGGGGTGTCAAACGGCAGGTCACTCTTTCAGACAATCTTACGTGTTCCTCTGATCTGAATCCAATTCAGAACATTTGGAAATCAATGTCAATTGATGTTTACAAATATAAACATCACTTCCAGACAGTGGATGCCCTCTGTGAAGGGCCCATCTTCCCCACATGGATCAAAATTCCCACTAGCCTTCTGGAAACACTGACATCAAGCATCATGCCCAAACCAATTTTTGGGATGATTAACAAGAATGGTGCAGCTACTCATTACTGAGTCCTTTTTGAACGTTTTATGTTTATTTAAAGCAGGGTTTTATTTTTTTTGAGCTATGGCCTTGAACTTTTGATCACCTGATGTACACTCTTTTTTACTTCAATGCTTGTTGGCAATAAATTGTTTACTCAAACATTTTTATGGCACTTTTTTTTTCCCATTTTGAAGCTCTAATTATAAACTCCTTTAGATTCAACAGTACAATGTGAATTCTTGCCATTTTTCTTCTGGTCAGAACAAAATGGAAGTTTGCCAGTCTAATGGGCGTACCAAATTTATGCTATATTAACATTAGCTGCTTTGTAGCAGCGCTGTATTTTTAAATGTTGAACAAAGACAAAGAAAAATGTACCATTTCATTCCACGTCTTCACAAGTCAGCAATCTATCTTCTGGGCCTCTGCTAATGTGTTTCATGGTGGAAATTCTTCCAATCTTGCAAACGTATACATATAACCATAGTTTGTAATACTTACTGACATTTGGAGCCCAAATTGTGAGTTTTTCGGAGGGTTTGTGTGGGGCTATTTGCAATTTTCAGTCTGTATAAAATCGGATGTATTAGATGAGTAAATGTTCAAGAAACAGTGAAAAAGTTTCAGTTGCGCCGTGGCTGGATACTTCAGCAAGATGACAACCCTAAACACTACTCAAACTCAATGAACGCGTTCATGCAGAGCAATAAGTACAACATTCTGGAATGTCCCCAGACCTGAATATTATTGAAAATATGTGGTGTGATTTAAAGCGCGCTGGCCATGCTCAAAAAGCATCAAACATGACTGAACTGGAGCTGTTTTGCAAAGAAGAATGGTAAAAGATACCGTCAACTAGATTCCAGACCCTTTTTGGAAGTGTTTAGGGGTTGTTATTTCCACAAAAGGAGGATCTACTAAATATTGATGTACTTTTTTTGTTGGGGTGCCCAAATTGTGTATATACAGTATACATACATATACACTGTATATGCTGCTTTGTCAGCAAGCAGAGGCACTTCTGGAATCATAAAAATGATGATATAGTGCCAGATTAACATTTATGGAATAACCACTGTGAGTTAAAGTAATGCACATTTGTATGTAGTAGGAATGTACAATGTATTAATAACTACTCATAACAAATCAGTATCGGTGAATGTTATTACGCTATTGTGGTGAGTATTTCTCTTTTTTTTACCTTTGCTGTACGGCCATGGCTGTGTTTCGATGAGTCTAGTTGCCGGAAAGTGTCATCGTCATGATGTCACAACCGAGATGGTGACGATTCAGAAAACTGGCTGGGCGGCGTTTGATATTAGACTACATTTCACTTGTATTTTATACTTGTTTACATGCAAATGATAGCACTAGAAAAATAATTTGATTAGGTCAACTTTTTTTCAACACAAAGGAGCTTTTAGCAAAAGATGCACAGTGGCTAAAAGGGCAGTAAATGTGCTTTAAGCGTTATACCTGCCGTCGTTCTGCTCCGAGCATGTTGTCACGCTCCACCGGGAAACAGGTTAGTGTTGTGTTTATACGTTCCCTATCTTGGTGCTGCAGTCCATTTTCTTACACTTCTTTGTTACTGCCTTGCTGATGCTGACACACCCTGAGCTGGGAGGAGCTACTGGAGCCCTGCAGCTGGTACTCATTAGTCAGGCTTATTACCACCTCAGCTGGTGCCGGTAGTTGCTGGATTATTCTTCGTTGGTTGTTCTCACAGTGCTAGTTTGTTCCGCTGTGTACCTTCTCACCTGCTGCAGGGCTCCCGTTCGGGATTCATCTCCGTTGTCTCAGCCCAGCACAGTACTTCTGTCCGGCCCACCGGGTAGTGTCTTCATGCTGTTTCCGTGTTTTGTTCCCTTTGGGATTTTTTCCACGATGTCTCTAGTATTTTTTGCACCGTCGCCTTGAGTTCTGGTTTTGGCCTGTTTTGGTGACATTAAAGACACTTGCCCTGCTGGAACTGCCTTCATCTCTGCATCCTCGGGATCCATCCACTAATTATTGTAAATCAAACGTGACACATGTAAGCCACTCCTCATGTAACACACAGCCGCATTTATGTTTGTTGTCAGTTAATGATAGCAATTGGCAAAGTTTTGCTACTAATGCTGGCTATCACTGAATGTATAGCCCAGTGGTTCCGAAACTTTTTTTTGCCACACCCCCCTCTTTTGAAGATAAATGTTTTTCAGGCCTTTACCTCCATCCAGAATCCACAACAACCCTCCCACTGCCAGCGCTACCATACGCTGCGGATATAAACGTTGTGAAATAGAAGATTTAAATTTGTTTACTTACCGCATTAAATGATGTCTTTTCGCTCAGTGTACCTTCACATTTTTACTACATGGATGGAGGGCGAGCAGGAAATTGTTGCAACTGAAGTACAAAAATACCGGCATTCATATGACTCGTCGTGTAGAGACCACTGGGACCAGGTGGTGATCTTTTGACAGCTCAGCCCCTTTCTTCTCCCGCATGTCCAGAACATGTGGATGTAGGTCGGATGATACGACTCCAAATATCGATCATAGACCTGCGACCTAGGGTGTCATGGTGCCAAGTGCACGTATGGACATAATTATGTTCGAACATGGTGTTTGTTATGAAAAACTGTGGTTCGCACAGAAGTCCAGCAACAACACACCACACAGGTTTTCTTCCCTTTGTTGATTGGAGAGGATGTACAAGGCAAGGGCTCTGCTGAGGATACTATAAATTACAACTATTTTGGTGCTTTTCTGAATACATTTCATGAACACAAGACCACAACTGGTTGCTGATTCCCTCAACCTTAACTTGGGTTGGCGAGAGGTACAGATTCTTTGAAATAAACGAGTTACATGTGCTGAAAGCTGCTACAAAGCCAAGCTAACCAGCTAGTTATGGAAGTTTAAAGGAGTTGCCTAGCAACAATGCCAAACAAAAAAAATAAAATAAAACAATCATGTGTTACAATTGTAAAGGATACTGGCCCTGGATACATGGACTCAAAATCACAAGTGTCAGTCTTGTTGCTAAATGTGGAGGGGGAGGACGACTACAGACATGAGTCGAGTACATCAGAAAAACAAGAAGAAAAACAAAATGTGGCGGAGGAAAATTTCTGGGAGATCTAGATGCAAGACTTTACGAAGTTAGAACAAATGAAGATGGAGTTGCAGGAGATGGGGGGGGTGACCTTAAGAAATTGCAGTCACAGGTTCAACATGTACAATCCCAGAATGATAGTATCATCAAAAAGATCTCAAGGGTCCATGGTAATGTCATAAACCTTATGGAGAAAAATAGAGCACTGGGCAAAGAAACTAAAGCTCTAAAAGAAATCGAGAAGTTGCAAGGCAAAAATGTTGTGTGCTGCTTTTAATGAGGTTAAAAACCCTATGGCAGATAATAAAGCACTATGCACTGATATCAAGGCTTTGCAGGATTATATGAAGCCACTATTGGAAGAAAATGCTGTCTTGCACACTGCTCTAAAGGAAGCTAAAAACCATATGGAAGAAAATAGAGTTCTGCAGAATTAAATCAAAACATTAATGGAAGACAATGCTGCCTTGCATGCTGCCCTCAAGGAGGTCAAAACCCCCAAGGAAGTAAACAACACATTATGCAACGACATCAATGCTCTACAGGATGATATCAGGACATTATTGAAGGATAATGCCGCCTGGCGCACCGCTCTGGAGGAAGAGAAAGAAGCAAAGGATAACATCACTGAGCAAATGAAAACTATAATGGAGGAGATGGATCAGAATTCCCGAATGAATTATGTGATTCTCACAGGGCTCAGAATTACACCCGGGTCAAAAGATAAAGAAGCTCATAACAGAGAGAGAACCAGATGGAATGAATGTTCTTTCAGCAAAGCAACAGATTGTCAGCTTCCTACAATCAAAAGAGGGGGATGTAGATATCAACACCATTGATACTTGCATCCTACTGTATGGCAGAAACAACACCAGACCTGTCGTCATCAAGTTCACCAACAGGGAATTCACACAGCACTGCTGAAAAAGAGGAAGAACTTGAAAGGCACAAACGTCTACTTAAATGAGCATCTGACAAAACGCAACGCTGTCATTGCCAAGAAAGATCGAGACTTGAGGAAGCAGGGAAAGATACAAAGTACTTGGAGCACCAACGGGAAAATATACATCAAGCTACATGGAGGTCCAGGAGAGGCAGGAGTGCTGGTTGTCACAGATATCAACGATCTGGATACATACTAAACGTCATATAATCATGACAACAAGGATAAAAGAGGATACAAAACACAAAACTGTAAGAGGGATTACATTCAATAAACAAACATTGAAATCAACATTGAAAGAGCACGCTCAACAAATATTAAAACTCAAGTACTTACATTTAATGACACTCACAGTACAACACCAAGACAGCAAGATGATGATCCGAAAATCAATAAGGGAAGAGGGAATGACAGGAGGAAAAAAAGGGGGGTGAAAAAATTTAAAAAAAAAAAGAAAAATATGATATATGCATGTATGTGTATGTCAAGTTCTTCCTGACTTCATGCATCCCTCGAACTTGAAAGAGAGTCTGCGTTGCTACACTGAAGAAACTGGATCCACTCGATGGTTCACTTTCTTTCACTTTATTTAAGTGAGTCGCTTTGCAACATACTGTAGCACAGCATACTGATACAGAATAGCACAGCACGGCACAGGTGAAAACCGGCTGCCTCTTCAGACTTGTAGCCCTGATCGCATGAAGTTTGTGTTGATCACTCTAAACCACTGCACCAAACATTGCACCTGCCTGCAGCAATACCTGCTTAAAAAAGGGAAGCCGCACGTCTATTGTTGACGCCCCAATGCGCTGGTGACTAATTGTTCCTTCCTCTTTCCGGTTGCCATCTGATTTTATGTAGAATATTTTTATTACTAAAATAATATTGAACTACAATAATGAAAACCAGTTATTTGCTTATCCATGAATAAATAATAAATCAACTTCTTTACCAACATTTTTTTCCTTAATGACATTATGCTCTATGTTGTCGGGGGCTTTATGCCCCTATAGGGTCTCCCAAGGCAAACAGGTTCTAGGTGACGAGCCAGACTAAGAGTGATTCAGAAGACCCCTATGAAAAAAATCAAGAGGAGTGACCGCACCTCGCCCGGACGTGGGATACCGGGGCCTCACCCTGGAGCCAG
>QODF01000038.1:3722858-3738973 GCA_024372805.1 Oostethus manadensis
TAGGCGCAGTCAAGGTGTTGAGGGAGTCCAGCTTGGTGACCTTAGGATCTCGTCTCTGCTATTTGCAGACGATGTGGTCCTTATGGCCTCATCAGGCTGTGACCTTCAGCGTTTACTGGAGCGGTTTGCAGCTGAGTGTGAAGCTTCTGGGATGAGACTCAGCACCTCCAAATCCGAGGCCATGGTTCTCAGTCAGAAAACGGGTGGACTGTACCCTCCGGGTTGGGAGTGAGGTCTTGCCTCAGGTGGAGGAGTTCAAGTATCTCGGGTTCTCGTTCACGAGTGAGGGAAGGTTGGAGCGTGAGATCGACAGACGAATTGGTGCAGCATCTGCAGGAATGCGGGCGCTGTACCGGACCATCGCGGTGAAGAGGGAGCTGAGCCGGAAGGCAAAGCTCTCTGTTTACCGATCGATCTACGTTCCCACCCTCATCTATGGTCATGAGTTATGGGTCATGACCAAAAGAATGAGATTGCGGATACAAGCGACGGAAATGAGTTTCCTTCGTAGGGTGGGTGGACTCACCCTAAGAGATAGGGTGAGGAGCTCGGCCAGCCGGGAGGAGCTCAGAGTAGAGCCGCTGCTCCTTCACATCGAGAGGAGCCAGTTGAGGTGGCTCGGGCATCTAGTCCGGATGCCTCCCGGGCCCCTCCCTGGTGAGGTGTTTCGGGCATGCCCAGTCGGGAGAAGGCCCCCGGAAGACCTAGGACACGCTGGAGGGACTATGTCTCACAGCAGGCCTGGGAACGCCTGGGTGTCCCCCCGATGGAGCTGGAAGAGGTCGCTGGGGACCGGGAAGTCTGGACTTCCCTACTGAAGCTGCTGCCCCCGCGACCCGGACTCGGATAAGCGGAGGAAAATGGATGGGTGGATGGATGGATGGGACATTATGCTCTCTGTTTTCTAATAAATTTGAAAAATAACCAATTTACATTTTATCAATGGTTTTGCCCTATTTCCCATCTGAAAGATTAATGGATTTAGGCTTGCCAGACTACATCCCTGTAGTTTGACTTAACAGTGTATGTATATAATATATATGTGTAAGTATGTATGTATGTATACATATGAATGGCTGTGTCTATGCATGCATATACACTATGTATGAGTATGTATTAGCAAATCATGTAAGAAGGGGGTAGGATTAAATAACCTCTGCTTATTCCTTCTCCTTTTTGGACATGTAGAACTGAGGAATGTAACATGAATAATTCTTTGTACAATGTGTGCATGTTCGAAACAAATTAAACCACACCAAACCAAATCAAACCACGAGTTCAGATCAGGGAGGCTGTTCTTCCTAATCACGCCTTTCCAAGTTACACTGTCATTACCCACATGGCCGTTGAAGTCTAAGAAATATGGAGTCACCCGCTGGGGTGCTCTCCAGCACCCGTCTGATAGACTTCAAGAAGGCTGGGTACTCTGAACTGCTGTTTGGCACAAACGCACAAACCACAATTAGGAGACTTTCCCCAGCAAAAGACACAAGAAAATAACCCTCTCGTTCACCAGGGGTGACTCCAATACAGAGGCACCAAACCGGGGGGCTATTAATAAGCCCACACCAGCTCTCCCCCTGTCCCCTGCAGCAATTTCAGAGTAGAACAAGGTCCAGCCCCTCTCAAAGAATTTGGTTCCAGAGCACAAACTGTGGGTTGAGGTGAGTCCGACTATATTTAGTTGGAATGTCTCAGCCTCTTCCACAAGCTCGGTCTCCTTCCCCACCAGAGAAGTGACATTCCATGTACCAAGAACCAGATTTGGCCCCCAAAGACCAGATCGCCCGGACACCCGCCCTCGACCACCGCCCAAATCGCATGGCACCGAACCCTTTTGCTTCCCCCTGCAGTGTCTGGGTCTGCGGGGGGAGTTCCCGTGTGTCTTCTTCGGGCTGTTGATCCTGTTCTTGACTGTCTTTGCAAAGAAAGACATTCTTGTATTTTCTGAATAATGGACTGTTTTTTTAAATTAGGAGAATAGATGCCTTGATATTTTTTGGAGCGATCATTTCATGTATTCTCTTACTGTGAATGGCTTCCCATCTCATGTACAACCCAGTGTTGCCAACTTGGCGATTTTCTCGCTAAATCTGGAGACTTTCCAAACGTTATTTTCTCAAAATGACTAGAGACAAATGTAAAGACTTTTCTTGACATAGTTGGGAGATTTTTCTGGTATTTGCATTTTTCTTCACAAAAATAGTAATTTATTACCTAGAATTGATTGTACCTAAAAAACAGCCAGTGGTTAGAGGGGAACCACCTGTGTGAGTTTGTCGCTCCATGAGAGAGCACGGTGAGGGAAGACTACCGCTGTAGTTACGGAGCCGAATATCCAACGTCAAACTAACTTTACCACTGTGTATTTGCAGACATAAAAGTGAAAGCACATATGAGCTTTGAGTGCAACTATATGACTGCCATTAAACTGCAACCGCTGCACTTAACCGGCCTCTCCTGGAGTCACCACCTTGGCGATTAGCATGTCACGAGCTGTGCCACAATACACTTCCCATTATAAAACATTTTCTCTTGATCTCCTCTTGATCTTTTCCCTGTATGGTGCCTGTCATTGTTGTTGACGAGCCTCACAACAGTGGTATCATGAATCATTTGTGTCATCTGTAAGCTTCTGGTGCAATATTTGGTCATTTCCCATTTGGAAAACAATTTTCTCGTCTCTGCTATTTGCAGACGATGTGGTCCTTATGTCTTCATCAGGCTGTGACCTTCAGCGTTTACTGGAGCAGTTTGCAGCTGAGTGTGGAGCTTCTGGGATGAGACTCAGCACCTCCAAATCCGAGGCTATGGTTCTCAGTTGGAAACGGGGGGACTGTACCCTCCGGGTTGGGAGTGAGGTCTCGCCTCAGGTGGAGGAGTTCAAGTATCTCGGGTCTTGTTCATGAGTGAGGGACAGTTGGACTGTGAGGTCGACAGACGGATCGCTGCAGCGTCAGCAGTAATGCGGTCACTGTATCGGACAGTCGTGGTGAAGAGAGAGCTGAGCCGAAAGGCAAAGCTCTCTGTTTACCGATCAATCTACGTTCCCATCCTCATCTATGGTCATGAGTTATGGGTCATGACCTATGGTCAAGAACAAGATCGCGAATACAAGCGGCGGAAATGAGTTTCATCCGTATGTTGGCTGGACTCACCCTAAGAAATAGGGTGAGGAGTTCGGCCATCCGGGAGGAGCTCAAGGTACAGCCACTGCTCCTTCACAATGAGAGGAGCCAGTTGAGGTGGCATGGGCATCTCGTTCGGATGCCTCCCTGGTGAGGCATGCCCAGCTGGGAGAAGGCCCTGGGGAAGACCTAGGACACGCTGGAGGGACTATGTCTCACAGCTGGCCTGGGAACGCCTTGGTGTACAAAAAAGATACAAATCCAAGCACTGCAAACATAAGGGAAAGGAATTCTGTTTCTTTTTTGATAGTTTCCCGATTGGTCTCAGCAAACACCTGAAAGATTAGAAGACTATTCTTAAATAAATGTTTTTGAAACCAAGTGCAGTGGAACTTCAGTAAGTCAGTGTTTTGACTCGGATTGCGCACATTCTCCTGTTAGCGAACAATATGGCGGGCATCTTGTCCTATTGTTAATACACAGCATGTGTCTGTGTTCTTGTATTTTTTATTTTTGAAATGTATTTGGATGATAATGTGTGCTTATTAGTAGCCCAACCCATGGAAACAGGAACTATCAGACCAAAAGGCTCTTAAAACATCTTTTTCTATTGAAGACTTGAGACGTGGCAGCGAGATCAACACAGACACCACCTTCTTGTTTAGCTGTGAATTATTTCTTGAAATCAAAAATGTTTCTTACCTTCTTTATCAAACGCTGACACTCGCATCTTAACATGGCTCCATTTTGGGTTAATTAGGTAAAACAGTATAGAAATAAGAAATAACGCGTAGCACAACACAAAGACGGTGATGTGTTGATCTTGCTGCCACATTGTGTCTTTGAGAACAATCAGGTCTTCAACAAAAGGTGAAACTAACCATAAATGTTCATTTATGCCTTTCATTCCTCACTCATATGCATTGAAAATTGTTTTCCCCCACGACCCAAACTCGGCTAAGCGGAGGAAATCGGATGGATGGATGGATGGATGAAAGTAAGGCAATGTGTTGAATAGTAGTCAATGTCCTTATCATGGTAAATAATTTACATAGCAGTCCTGATGAATGATAATCATAATGGATAATAATATTAAGTAGAATACAAATAAAATAGAACATTGTTGTAGTACAGTAATGTAGCCGCAACGGGGCACAAGCCAGTGTCTTATTGTGCCGGTCCCAAGCCCGGATAAATACAGAGGGTTGTGTCAGGAAGGGCATCCGACGTAAAACTTTGCCAAACCAGAACATGCGAATCAAACAAATGACTTCCATACCGGATCGGACGTGGCCCGGGTTAACAACGCCCGCCACCGGTGCTGTTCACCGACAGGGTGCCGGTGGAAACTGGATTACTGTTGGCCGAAGAAGGAGAGGAGGAAGGTGTGTCCGTAGGAGGAGAGAGAAGAGGAATGCTAAGAGTCTAGAACTAAGAGTTGGGACTTTGAATGTTGGAACTATGACAGGAAAAGGTAGAGAATTAGTTGACATGATGCAGAGAAGGAAGGTAGACATATTGTGTGTCCAGGAGACCAGGTGGAACGGTAGCAAGGCTAGAAGCTTAGGAGCAGGGTTCAAGCTGTTCTATCATGGTGTAGATAGGAAGAGAAATGGAGTAGGGGTGATTTTGAAGGAGGAGTTTGCTAGCAACGTCCTGGAGGTAAAAAGAGTGTCAGATAGAGTGATGAGCCTGAAGCTAGAAATCGAAGGTGTGATGTTCAATGTTGTTAGTGGGTATGCTCCACAGGTAGGATGTGAGATGGAGGAGAAAGAGAAATTCTGGTCAGACCTGGATGAAGTGATGCAGAACATCCCTAGAAGTGAGAGAGTTGTCATTGGTGCGGACTTCAATGGGCATGTTGGTGCAGGAAACAGAGATGATGAGGAGGTGATGGGCAAGTTTGGTATCCAGGAGAGGAACGCTGAAGGACAGATGGTGGTCGACTTTGCAAAAAGGATGGAAATGGCTGTAGTGAATACTTTCTTCCAGAAGAGACAGGAACATAGGGTGACCTACAAGAGTGGAGGTAGGAGCACACAGGTAGACTACATCTTGTGTAGAAGGTGTAACCTGAAGGAGGTCAGTGACTGCAAAGCAGTGGTAGGTGAGAGTGTAGCCAGACAGCATAGGATGGTGGTGTGTAGGTTGACTCTAGTGGTGAGAAGGATGAAGAGGGTAAAGGCAGAGCAGAGGACAAAATGGTGGAAGCTGAAAAAGGAGGAGTGTTGCGTGACATTTAGGAAGGAGTTGAAAAAGGCTATGGGTGGCCAGGAAGTCCTTCCAGATGACTGGACAACTACAGCTACTGTGATCAGGGAGACAGGTAGGAGAGTACTTGGTGTGTCATCTGGAAGGAAAGTAGATAAGGAGACTTGGTGGTGGAATGAGGAGGTGCAGGAGTGTATACAGAGTAAGAGGTTAGCTAAGAAGAAGTGGGACACTGAGAGGACTGAAGAGAGTAGACAGGAGTACAGAGAGATGCAGCGTAAGGTGAAAGTAAAGGTGGCAAAGGCCAAACAAGGGGCTTATGATGACTTGTATGCTAGGTTGGACAGCAAGGAGGGAGAGAAAGATCTATACAGGTTGGCAAGGCAGAGGGACAGAGATGGGAAGGACGTGCAGCAGGTTAGGGTGATGAAGGATAGGGATGGAAGGGTATTGACAGGTGCCAGTAGTGTCATGGGAAGATGGAAAGAGTACTTTGAAGAGTTGATGAATGAGGAAAATGAAAGAGAACAAAGAGTAGAAGAGGTGACTGTTGTGGACCAGGAAGTAGCAAAGATTAGTAAGGAAGAAGTGAGGAGGGCATTGAAGAGGATGAAGAATGGAAAGGCACTCGGTCCTGATGATATACCTGTGGAGGTATGGAAGTGTCTAGGAGAGGTGGCAGTAGAGTTCCTGACCGGGTTGTTTAACAAGATCTTAGATAATGAGAAGATGCCTGAGGAATGGAGGAGAAGTGTGCTGGTGCCCATTTTTAAGAACAAGGGAGATGTGCAGAGTTGTGGCAACTACAGAGGAATAAAGCTGATGAGCCATACAATGAAGTTATGGGAAAGAGTAGTTGAAGCTAGACTAAGGGCAAACGTGAGCATTTGTGAGCAGCAGTACGGTTTTATGCCAAAAAAGAGTACAACAGATGCAGTATTTGCTTTGAGGATGTTGATTGAGAAGTACAGGGAAGGTCAGAGGGAGCTGCATTGTGTTTTTGTAGATCTGGAGAAGGCTTATGACAGGGTGCCCAGAGAGGAACTGTGGTATTGTATGAGGAAGTCTGGAGTGGCAGAGAAGTATGTTAGAGCGGTGCAGGACATGTACGAGGACTGTAAGACAGTAGTGAGGTGTGCTGCAGGTGTGACAGAGGAGTTCCGAGTGAAGGTGGGACTCCATCAGGGATCAGCTCTGAGCCCCTTCTTGTTTGCTATGGTGATGGACAGGCTGACGGACGAGGTTAGACAGGAATCTCCATGGACTATGATGTTTGCAGATGACATTGTGATATGTAGTGAGAGCAGGGAACAGGTGGAGGAGAAGCTTGAGGGGTGGAGGTTTGCCCTGGAAAGGAGAGGAATGAAGGTCAGCCGCAGCAAGACGGAGTACATGTGTGTAAATGAGAGGGACCCAAGTGGAAGAGTGAGGTTACAGGGAGAAGAGATAAAGAAAGTGGAGGATTTTAAGTACTTAGGGTCAACAGTCCAGAGCAATGGAGAGTGTGGAAAAGAGGTGAAGAAGCGTGTGCAGGCAGGCTGGAATGGGTGGAGAAAAGTGTCGGGTGTGATGTGTGATAGAAGAGTTTCAGCTAAAATGAAAGGAAAGGTGTACAAAACTGTGGTGAGACCAGCGATGTTGTTTGGTTTAGAGACAGTGCCGCTGAGGAAAAGACAGGAGGCAGAGCTGGAGGTAGCAGAGATGAAGATGCTGAGGTTCTCTTTGGGTGTGACCAGGATGGACAGGATCAGGAATGAGCACATCAGAGGGACAGCACATGTTAGAGGTTTTGGAGATAAAGTCAGAGAGGCCAGACTGAGATGGTTCGGACATGTCCAGAGGAGAGATAGTGAATATGTTGGTAGAAGGATGCTGAGTTTTGAATTGCCAGGCAGGAGGCCTAGAGGAAGACCAAAGAGGAGGTTTATGGATGTAGTGAAAGAGGACATGAAGGTTGTTGGCGCAAGAGAAGAGGATACAGAAGACAGAGTTAGATGGAGGCAATTGATTCGCTGTGGCGACCCCTAACGGGATAAGCCGAAAGGAAAAGAAGAGGAGATTGTTGTAGTACAGACAATGTGCTCACTATTAATGAAAAGTTAGTGATAAGGTGATAATAAAAAACAGACATTGACAAGGAAGGAAGAGTTGTTAGGTGTAGTAGGGAATAGACATAGCATCAGAGGTACACAGTAGTTCAGGACTCTTCTTCCTTGTGTTTTGTAAACATCAACTGTTTGTAATGTTTCTTGAACTCACTCATTGTAGAGCGTTGTTTTAGTGCCTTACTCAATCCGTTCCATAGTTTGATTCCACATGTCAAAAGGTTTTTAGTGTTGTTCTTGCATATATGTGTTTTAAGTTTACTTTGTTCCTAAGATCATATTTCTCCTCTTTTGTTGAGAAAAAAAGTATATCATTCAGGGGATTCAGATCTTGCTTCTGCTTTCCCCAGTATGAAAACGTTCCGCCGGCATCGTTCCTCAAAGTGATGCATTTCCACCTTCATGAGTGGCCTTACCTTTTGCTGGGTCTGATCTCTGCCAGCATCGGTGGTGCAATTCATCCTCTCTTCTCTTACATCATAGCCGAGTTCATCGCTGTAGGTTACAACTAGTCAGGTCGGTTTACAGTGAAACCCTGGTTAGCATCATTAAACCGTTTCTGAAGGTCTAACTCTAAACAAAACGGATGCTAACTGAATCACATAAGAAATCATGTACATCCAATTCATCTGTCAAAAATAGTCACACAAAACACATATTGGAACATTATCAAGTTCCAATCATAAATACCCATTACCATACCATGAAAACATAGTGATTGCCTTACTTATGCATTTTAAACTTACGAACTGAAGGAAGTGTACAAATGTATTGAAACAGGGAAAATCCTACGGGGGTAGGATTAAATAAGCTCTGCTTCTTCCTACTCCTTTTGGACATGTGGCGCTGTCGATTGTATTAAGTGATGTATTCCATTGTCATTTACAGGCACGTTCAAATCAAATGAAACCATTACTGATATGTGTAACATCACATGTCTCCTGTTGTAGAATTAACATATAGATTCTAAGATACAGCAGCAGCAATTAGCTTTTAAAAGTGGCTTTAACATTTTGCTACTGTGCATTTTATTCTATCTTGTCTGCCAGCCGCTATTTCCGCATTTTTTAACATTCCTGCTACTGCATAGACATATATGAATGAATGCAGTGTTTTCCGCAACGTCGGTAGAATATGCTCTCAAAACGACGACTTTCACATAGCAAATGAAGGAGGCATCATCTCCGCTCCGAATCGGAAGTACGGCTCAGTGTTTGTTGCAGCTAGCTCTGTGCGCTACTCGCCTCACCTTAGCAGTGTTTTAAACTTTGCATAGGAACACGCCCAAAAATGTTGCTCAGATTGACTTACAGATGTGCGCAGGTGTAAAGTATTAAGTACACGAGGCATCATAATGCAAAAAAATCAGCAATGTTGGGCTATATCAGATTTTATTAGAAAGATAAAAAACAATACCAATAGTGGCCGAAATTACATTTTGTTGCCAATATGGCGCTAATAATATTGGACTTCCCTACATTATACTCATTATCTGTGACAAATAAGTCGACTGACGAGTTGCATCAGCGTGCTCATGAGAATACTGTACCTGGTGGTGATTACTGACGTGTTTAGTGGCAACTTTTTTTTTTTGTTGAAATAAGGAGGATTTTTATTACAGTTGATTGATGCTGAGCACTCACACGAGGTAACATTGGCCTATCATATGTAGTGTATTTCCTTATCTGAAACTCGGTCTCACTTGCAGATGGGTAATATCACCAGGGACTGATCAGTGCGGCCTTATCAAAATTATTTTTGCGCCCATGTCCACGGGGTTCTCAATAAATGGTGACGCCATCTCCCAATGAGTTCAACAGTAAAACAGTGGCGTTTTCATAGTCGATTTTAAACTGAAAGTCTGGACATAACCTGGTAGGGACCAGGTTATGAGTCTCGCCAAAGTTGGCATGGTGATAAGGCGCCTTTAAAAGAGCGCAACCTTTGTTGTGTACAAGCAAGCTCGGCTTTAGACTCAGACCTCACTAACCCACCAAACTGGCATTTTTGTGTAGACTTTACAAATATTTGCTTACAGATCCAGACCCAGAGGATCGTAGAGTCTCTGCAACAGCTGGATGGTAGTGCTTCTTCCACAGCCACTGCTTCCTACTAAGGCGATGGTCTGTCCACTCGTCACGCTGAGGGACATGTTTAATACCTGCATGACAGTTATGCAAATTTAAATATGCAGACAGGCGTCTATGGTAAATACAGTCAGTGTGATAAGATAAACAGTGTAATTGAAGTGCTTACTTTGACGTCTGGCCTTATGGGGTAGTTAAAGTGGATGTTCTTGAACTCTGTTTCCATTTATGACGTCAGGCCTGAAGCCGCTCTCCGAATATCTGTCAATGCTCGGTTTCTGTAGAGTTAAATGTTAATGCTTACCGTAATGGGCACTTGATGATGGTGAGAGTGCAGAATTCCTTACATTGTCAATGATCTTGTACACTGTAATGCAGCCCCTGGAGCACTGGCAAAGGACTCGATCTGAGGTGACATCTGCCCGAATGCAAACACTCCAAGTAGCAAAGCGAATAAAACCTGAAACCACATGCATTGTGAACTTTAAACTTCTATTTGGACCATTTAGTTTAAATAGAGTAAAACTGACAGTGTTTTTACTCACTGTAGGTACAGTTCCAATGGTGTACTCATTACTCAAAGTGAGCGTACTCCCATACCAGAAGGCCACAGCATAAGACAGATATATCATGAAGGTGACACCCACAGCAATGTTTGAACTTATTGCCTTCTTCATTACCATTTTCTTAGCTTCCTCCAAGTTCTTATAATACCTGTAAGGAAAACAAAAACAACAATTTGAACCAGTTTCATTAACAAGTCTTGAATTCCATCTGGCCAAATGATTTACTGATTGTGGCCAGGCAGTCAAACAAACATACTAAACCTACTTGAACACTCCCGTGCCATCCAAATCGACAGTCTGCCTTTTACTTTACTTCACTGTCTTAACACTGTCAGATAAGTTTGATTTTAACAAGAATTGTGTGACGAGCATATGTTATTCTGTACCATTATCCAATATATATTTTTATTCTCTTATTTCTTACTGATTTCAACCATTCCATCATCAAAATGTTCGGTTAATTCAGCAAAAAATACTGTGGTGTTGACACACTACATTTTTCCCCCCATTTCTACATTTTCTTCCGCTTATCCGGGTCGCAGGGGGCAGCAGTTTCAGTAAGGAAGTCCAGACTTCCCGGTCTCTGGCAACCTCTTCCAGCTCCACCGGGAGGACACCAAGGCGTTCCCAGGCCAGCTGTGAGACATAGTCCCTCCAGCGTGTCCTAGGTCTTCCCGGGGCATGCCCGAAACACCTCACCAGGGAGGCGCCCGGGAGGCATCCGGACTAGATGCCCGAGCCACCTCAAGTGGCTCCTCTCGATGTGAAGGAGCAGCGGCTCTACTCTGAGCTCCTCCCGGATGGCCGAGCTCCTCACCCTATCTCTTAGGGTGAGTCCAGCCACCCTACGAAGGAAACTCATTTCCGCCGCTTGTATCCGCGATCTCATTCTTTCGGTCATGACCCATAACTCATGACCATAGGTGAGGGTGGGAATGTAGATCGATCGGTAAACAGAGAGCTTTGCCTTCCGGCTCAGCTCTCTCTTCACCACGACGGTCCGGTACAGCGACCGCATTACTGCAGATGCTGCACCGATCCGTCTGTCGATCTCACGCTCCAACCTTCCCTCACTCGTGAACAAGAATCCGAGACACTTGAACTCCTCCACCTGAGGCAAGACCTCACTCCCAACCCGGAGGGTACAGTCCACCCGTTTCCGACTGAGAACCATGGCCTCGGATTTGGAGGTGCTGAGTCTCATCCCAGAAGCTTCACACTCAGCTGCAAACCGCTCCAGTAAACGCTGAAGGTCACAGCTTGATGAGGCCATAAGGACCACATCGTCTGCAAACAGCAGAGACGAGATCCTAAGGTCACCAAGCTGGACTCCCTCAACACCTTGACTGCGCCTAGAAATTCTGTCCATGAAGATTATGAACAGAATCGGTGACAAAGGGCAGCCTTGGTCGAGGCCAACGTTCACCGGAAACAAGCTCGACTTACTGCTGGCAATGCGAACCAGGCTCCTGCTTCGATAATCAAGGACCGAATGGCACGTAGTAGCGGGCCACCAATCCCGTACTCCCGGAGCACCCCCCACAGGACACCACGAGGGACACGGTCAAATGCCTTTTCCAAGTCCACAGAGCACATGTAGAGCGGTTGGGAAAACTCCCACATACCCTCCAGTACCCTTGCAAGGGTGTAGAGCTGGTCCAGTGTTCCGCAACTGGGACGAAAACCACATTGCAGCTCCTGTAGCCGAGGTTCGACTACCGGTCGTACCCTTCTCTCCAGCACCCTGGAGTAGACTTTCCCAGGGAGGCTGAGGAGTGTGATCCCCCTATAGTTGTACACACACAAAAACTGGATAAAATGAATATATAGGTTTATTCACAATGGTTCTGGATACATGAGCCTGTAATTGTTACTGGGACTTCAGCACCTCTTAGCAGGTATTTTGGCCCGCTCCCCATGAGCAAACTGTTCCAGTCGTGTGTATAAACCATGACCTATATGGTACCTTCTCCAGATGGCAACTTTCACTTCCTTATTCAAATATTCTCTAGGATTTAGATCAGAGCTCATAAATGGACATTTCAGAATAGTCCAGTGTTTTGCTTTTAGCGAACACCCTTCTTGGGTGTTCTTAGTTGTGTTTTGGGTCCTTATCCTGTTGCAAACCCACAAGCTGAGTCTTAGACCAAACGTTATGACACCGGGCAGCACATTTTTCTCCAGAATGCATGGATTCAAGACATGTCAGATGCAGCAAAACAGCCCCAGAACATAACAGAGCGTCTTCCATGTTTCACTGTAGGGACAGTGTTCTTTTCTTGGTATGCTTCATTTTTGTATCTGTTAACATAAAGCTAATGTGCCTTGCCAAAAGGTCAATTTTTGTCTCGTCTATGATGGGAAATTTCATGGCTTGTCAACATGCAGTTTGGCAAATTCCAGTCTCACGTTTTCATTATTTGTTTTCAACCGTGGTGTTTTTTTTATTATCTTCCACTGGGTCACCACAGGGGCATCACTAAAGTGTGCAGAAAAATTGCTGACACGACATTTAATGATCTGACTGTGTTGTATTGGTAGACTCTGGAAAAGTTCCAGACAGTCCTTGACAATTCCAGTCATCCCATGCATGACAAATTCAGGTTATTTCCATCAGAGCACAGATTCAGTGTTCCTAAATGTAAGACCAATAGGAAGAGAAATTCCTTGGTTCCAGCAGCCATCGTTCTGCTGAATAACTAATGTTGGGGCTGTGTTTTTTTGTTTTGGTGTCCGTGTCATACTGCTGGCTGTAAAACAAATTGCCCCTCGGACATAACATTTTTTACCTTAACCTTCCTTGGTCCTCTCTATTGATGGGTTTTGGGACACTTTGAGGGGCGCTGGATCTTGGTGAGCTATAAGAAAGGGTGCAGAAGAACTTCAGACATATTTCAACCATATTATAAACAACCATGATAATCACGATTGCGGCAACAACCAGAACAGTCAGAGCAAAAATACAATAAATAAAAAATATTTATACACATACACACACAGTGTGCGTACACACACACACACAATATATATAACAAATCTGATTTCTGATGGGACAGTGGTGAGAAGACAAATACAACTACACTGCACTGACAAGGCATAGGAACATCTTTAGGCATTTGCTTAGTTGGTACATAACTTAAAACAGCCTGCAAGTTACTTGCAGGCTGTTTTGTAGGTGTTGTAGAACCTCTCCAGAAGTTGTATGGTTGTGCTTTTTCCACAGCCACTGCTTCCTACCAGGGCCAGTGTCTTTCCTTTTGTCACCTCCAGATTCAGACCTCGGAGGAAAGGCATGTTAGGGCACGAGGGGTAGTAAACTTTACACCCTTAAATTGCACACTACCATCAAAATGGTCCTGGAATTTAAAGCAGGAGACAGGAAAAATATTAAAACAGTACTTGCTCTCACCCGAAGACTCATTTTGCTTACCAATTCCCTCTTGTGAGAGGTTATCAATAGCAAGCTGTCTGTTCAGAAGCATCAAAATGTGTGCTGCTGACAGTTTGGCCGTGGCATAATTTGGAGCAAAGAAACTGGTCTCTCAAACAGCAATCACACCAAACACAATTGCTATAACCACACTGACAGAACAGCAAATCATTTCAGTCATCTAATGATCTGGCAAGAGATTGCTGATGCACCCTTCATGACATTTATCTTGACTTAGTGAGACCCTGCACATGAGTTTTTTTCTGAGGGTTTCTGCAGGGAAAGACAAAGAGAACCATCAGAGAGCTAACTTAACATTTTAGGGTTTATGGACAAGTAATCCAGGATCACATACTTGTATGGAATTTGGAGGTTATTGTGGTACAAAGATTCCAACTTAGGTTCAATGGTGAGACATGTAACAGTTTGAATATTCTCGATGGCTTCTGCTGTAAAAATCTGACGGGACACACCATAATCACATCCCACTTGGAAAATGGACTTGAGTAGAATGATGGTAAGTCAAGCCTTACCTTTCCAGAATTCTCCAATTCTTTTTTCCTCTACTGCTTGCCCAGTTATTAATTTTATCTTTAAAGCTCCAGGCACTATAATGACAGGCACAGTCACCAATATGAGCAGAGTTAGCCCCCAGCCACACACAAAGGCAATAATCACAGGTCCATGTTGGCAATACTCTGGACCATTGAAGCCAAACATAGCCCAGTAACCTGAGCAGAACAGAACATTTTATTCATACGTTGTCGAAGGTGCAGGTACCCTTTCTTCAAGAAAGAAAATACACAGAAATCATTGAAATAATTGGAAACTGACGAGATAATACAGAAAATATATGTTGCACTTTTCGGAAAAATTTCAGTAATCAAGCGCTTTCTGTAACGTCCAGTGACATGCTTTACCCCGTCGACAGGTATTATGGCCCACTTCTCATGAGCAAACTTCTCCAGTTCTCTCAGGTTTGAAGACTTCTCCAGACTGACCGTTGGCCCACACCAAACTCAGCGGGAACAAATATTGAGCAGGAATTGACAAAGAAAAGGGTATTTTGTAGTGGTGTAACGGTTCACCTCTGTCAAACTAAAACATTCATAAGTAGAAAGACAACAGCAATTGCTTTTTACTCGTGAGGAGAACGGACAGAGATGTCTTCCAGCCGCTCTGAAAAACACTCTGCCATCTCCGCTCTATTTTCTTTGGGTGTTCCTGGTTACATAGCTCACGTTGCCCCCTAAAAAGAAGGGGCCTCACTCAAGCTGAAATTTGCCAACACAGTCTTAATATATTGGTGATCCAACCATCATTAAAACGGAATGTTTTCACTCTTATCTATAGTCAGTCTGTTTCTTGACCTTTCACCCCGCAGCTGCATGTTTTCAATCCCTGAGCACAACCCCATACATAGGTTAGGGGTTGTGCTAGGTTAACTGCCATACATAGAGCTATCTATGTGCAGGAGAAAAGCAGGGTTTCTGAGTCCACGGAGGTGGCTGACGGCTTGGTGGTACCTGGCGACCAGGTGTACATCAAAATGTACAGGCGGAAGTGGCACTGAGCCAAGACGAAAGGGCCCCTACAAGGTGGTCCAAGCAACACCAACGGCGGTTCAGGTGGAAGGAAGCACGATGTGATACCATTTAAACCACTGCACCAAGGTGCGTCCACCCCAATCGAAGGAAAGGAGAGCGCTGAGCAACGACAAAAGCACAGATGAAAAGCCACAGACCAAAGACACACCTGCTGGTGGTGCTGAACTGCATCCTGTGGGCACTGACAAGACCGATATCAGCGACCAATGCAGAGGGGAGAGAGGTGTCAGCGCCCAAGGAAGTCCAAAGACATGAACCAGATGAGTACGATGCAACCACTCGCCACACAGTCACTATAGCAGAACCAACACCAGTACAAATTCTAGCACTAAAGCCTAGGGATGATATAGAGTTTGCAGAATTGTGGACCACCAAAATTAGGGAGAGAGTGGAGGAGGTTCGTTCGGCCACAGTGTCAGTATTGGGTCAGGGACCATGTAGAGTCAACTTAAAACAAAGAATGAGCCCCCAAAGTGGGGATCCAACCAATGTAATTTAACAGTACTTCAAAAACGAGAGCTATGGGAAGTGACCATAGGGCCACGGTGAAGAAATCAGAACTATACATAATTATTAACTACGGACAAATCCAAAAGGGGAGCACTACCAAATAAACAGACATACAATCTAAACAGGTATTCTGGAAAACAGCCAGTAGATAAGATTATGACAATGCCAACAAGGCCAATAAACCAAGAAACTAGGACCACTCCAATAGGTGTAACTTTGAAAATCATTACAGAAAAAACTACAAAACAGTTCTCTCGCTCCAACTGCGTTACCAATTGTAATTCCTGAAAATAATTATTTGAAAACATGTGCAGGTGAACAAAGATAAGAATGCAGGGAAAAAGGATTTACACCTGCTAACTCAAAAATTAGGCTCTTCTCACTGCCATTGTGCACTTTACAACGCAGATTGATTAATGGCTCCAAAAAGACACACAACCTAATGAGCTCGCTGCCTGCTCATGCTAAGTA
>QODF01000038.1:3743410-3759488 GCA_024372805.1 Oostethus manadensis
TGTGCTGAGCGCTGGAAGCTCAAAAGGAGGTGTTTTGGGTGCACATTACACTTTGGCGTTAGTTTGGTGCAACATTGCAAACGAAAGCTACTGTGAAGCTTTTTAAAGAAACAAACAGCGCGACAAGGGAATGTGCTAGAGACTAAATTCCAATGATTTAGTCTAATTTAGTTTAATGATAAGCCGGAAAACTATCGCCCATGGAAGTCTTCGTTCACCACAGCAGCTGCTGAAGTTCCTCTCACAGCAACCCAAGAACTAGATCTCATGACCAAGTGGCTTGGAAAAGAGTCCGGAGAACATGTGAGACGCATCAGGTCGATGTATGTAAACAACCCTGAGCTGGCTTTACACAAGGCATGGGAAAGACTGCAGGAGTGCTTTGCTGCTCCTGAAATAATAGAAAAATCCCTCTTTAAACGGCCTTTATAAATTTTCTAAAATATCAACCAAAGACAATATTAAACTGCGTGAACTTGGAGATATTCTCATGGAAATCCAAGGTTTAAAGGAAGACGGTTATGTCACCGGCCTCTCATATCTAGACACGGTGCATGGAATCGGCCCAAATGTGGACAAGCTTTCTTATGAGCAGCAAGAAAGGTGGGTGACTTCCGGGTTCTTGTACAAAAACCATAAGGAAAATCGCTTCCCCCCTTTCCATTTCTTCTGTGATTTTGTGTGCTGCGAGACAAAGAAACAAAATGACCCATTCCATTTTCTTCCAGTTATCGGGGTCGCGGGGGCAGCAGTCTCAGTAGGGAAGTCCAGACTCCCCGGTCTCCGGCAACCTTTTCCAGCTCCACTGGGAGGACACCAAGGGATTCCCAGGGCAGCTGTGAGACATAGTCCCTCCAGCATGTCCTTGGTCTTTCCTGGGGCCCTCTCCGAACTGGGCATGCCCGAAACACCTCACCAGGGAGGCGTGCTTCTGCCGCTTGTATCCGTGATCTCGTGCTTTTGCTCATGACCCATAACTCATGACCATAGGTGAGGGTGGGAACGTAGATCGATCTGTAAACAGAGAGCTTTGCCTTCCGGCTCAGCTCTTTCTTCACCACGACGGTCCAGTACAGTGACCGCATTACTGCTGAGGTTGCACCGATCCATCTGTCGACCTCACGCTCCAACCGTTCCTCACTCGGGAACAAGACCCTGAGATACATAAACTCCTCCACCTGAGGCAAGACCCCACTCCCAACCCGGAGGGTACAGTCCACCCGTTTCCGGCTGAGAACCATGGCCTCGGATTTGGAGGTGCTGAGTCTCATCCCAGAAGCTTCACACTCAGCTGTAAACCCTTCCAGTAAACGCTGAAGGTCACAGCCTGATGAGGCCATAAGGACCACATCGTCTGCAAATAGCAGAGACGAGATCGTAAGGTCACTAAGCTGGACTCCCTCAACGCCTTTACTGCGTCTAGAAATTCTGTCCATTAAGATTATGAACAGAATGAATGACAAAGGGCAGCCTTGGCGGAGGCCAACATTCACCGGAAACTTGCTGCTGACAATGCGAACCAGACTCCTGCTTCAATTGTACAAGGACCGAATGGCACGTAGTAGCCGACCACCAATCCCCTACTCCCAGAACAACCCCCACAGGACACCACGAGTGACACAGTTGAATGCCTTTTCCAAAGTCTACAAAGCACATGTAGACTGGTTGGTCATATCTATTTGGCCGTCTATTATTTTTTTTTACTAAAGTGAGGTCAGCTCTTGAAAGAGGAAATGTCAGGATGGAACGATACACAACCATCACAAAAAAACACTGACATTTTACTCAAGGCATACCTTCAGGTAAATACCCTCCAATACACTTGCAAGGGTGTAAAGCTGGTCCAGTGTTCACCGACCGTGCCGAAAACCACATTGCAACTCCTGCAACCGAGGTTCGACTAACCGTCGTACCCTTCTTTCAAGCACCCTGGAGTAGACTTTCCCAGGGAGGCTGAGGAGTGTGATCCTTCTATAGTTGGAACACACCCTCCAGTCACCCTTTTTAAAAATGGGGGCCACCACCCCGGTCTGCCAGTCCAGAGGTACTGTTCCCAACTTCCATGCAATGTTGAAGAGGCGTGTCAACCAACACAGTCCTCCAACATCCAGAGCCTTGAGAAATTCAGGGCAAAACTCATCCACCCCCGGAACCTTGCCATTTGGAAGTGTCTTAACTACCCCAAATACCTCAGCCATGGTGATAGAACTGTCCACGTACGTGTCCTCACCTTCTGCTTTTCTCATGTTCCTCCCAACTACGCCCCTCCAAGTCACACTGCCATTGCCCACATGGGCATTGAAGTCTCCCAGTAGAACTATGGAGTCACCAGCTGGGGTGCTCTCGAACCCCTCTGATAGACTTCAAGATAAACTCGGCGCATACGCACAATCTACAGTCAGGACACTTTCCCCACCCCGAAAGCGTAGGGAATTAACCCTCTCGTTCACCAGGGATGACTCCAGCACAGAGGCACCAAGCCGGGGGGCTATTAATAAGCCCATCCCAGCTCGCCGCCTCTCTCCTGCAGCAACTCCAGAGTAGAACAAGGTCCAGCCCCTCTCAAGGAATTTGGTTCCAGAGCCAAAACTGTGGGTTGAGATGAGTCCGACTATATCTAGTCCGAATTTCTCCGCCTCTTTCACAAGCTCGGGCTCCTTCCCCACCAGAGAAGTGACATTCCATGTCCCAAGAACCAGATTTGGCCGAAGAAGACCAGGTCGCCCGGACACCCGCCCTCAACCACTGCCCAAATCACATGGCACCGGACCCTTCCCCTGCAGGTGGTGGGTCTGCGGGGGGGATCTCCTGTGTTGCTTCTTCAAGCTGGGCCCACGGGTGAAGGCCTGGACACCTGGCGCTCGGCTGCAACCCCCTCCCTCAGGCCTGGCTCCAGGGTGAGTCCCACGTCAGGGCGAGGTGCAGTCACTCCTCTTTGTTTTAGTCATAAGGGTCTTCTGAATCACTCTTAGTCTGGCCTGTCACCTAGAACCTGTTTGCCTTGGGAGACCATGGGCCAGGGGCATAAAGCACCCGACAACATAGCTTACATCACTCAAACCTCTCACCACCAAAGGTGGTGATTCATCTTCACTAATCAGTGTAATCACCCCAACCGACCCATCACAGTGCATAAGACAAATGTTTCCATAACCAATAATGACCCAAACAAATGCTGTCCTCTGCACAACAAACCACACCCTCTTAAGAGAAATAAACCCCTAGAAGACAGAAGGGATTTTTTGAAAGATAAGGGTATATGCTTTAAATGTTGTTCCTCAAGTTCACATCTTGCTAAACACTGCCAGTTGTCGGTAACGTGTTATGAATGTAGGAGCACCAATCATGAGGCAGCCATGCATCCCAGCCCATCACCTCAAGTGGTCAAGGCTCCCCCACCACCTCAGGAGAACGTCGGAGAGGGAGAAATTCAGTATAACAGGCCCGATGTTAGAACAAGCTGTACGGAGGTTTGCAGTGAAGGTCTGTAGGGACGCTCATGCTCCAAAATATGCCTTACAAAGATCTATCATAAAGATTCTAAGACAAAGCCATCAAAGCTTATGTTATTCTAGACGACCAAAGCAATCGTTTATTAGCTAGACCATAACTTTTTGAGTGGTTCAACGTTGACAGCACACCTTTGCCATATCATCTCTGAACTTGTGCAGGCCTTGTATGCCTTGTAGAAACATGCGGAAAGGAGGTGGGGGGATTCCAGATCAAATCCCTTGATGGTAAAGTTCTCATCTCTCTTCCACCACTTCTTGAGTGTCCTGAGATCCCAAATAACCGAGATGAGATACCAACACCGAATCCAGTTTTGCATCACCCTCATCTCCAGCATATTGCTCAGCAAATCCCACAAATAGACCCAGATGCCCAAATACTTCTGCTGCTTGGAAGAGATTTAATAAGAGCACACAAAGTCAGGGAGCAAATAAATGGACCACAAAAAGCGCCATTTGCCCAACGTCTAGATTTAGGCTGGGTTGTGATAGGAGAAGTGTGCTTAGGTAATGTACACAAGCCAACAGTTAGTTCACTCAAGACTAATGTTTTGAAAGACGGGCGTCATTCAATCTTTCAACCCTGCACAAGCAACATGTATGTGAAGGAAGTGCAACAAGGCTTCAACCAGTCCAGCAAATCACCTGAAAGGATGCTAGGATGGACGGTTTTCAATCAAACTGAACTTGACATCAAACCTGCCCCATCAATAGACGACATCTTTTTCCTGAAAATCATGGACAATAACGTTCACAGAGATGGCCCAAGCGAAGGATGTCATTCTTAAGGCATCACAAAAAGCAGCATTTGCAAGAGAGCTTGCAGCTTTACGAGCCAACGAGCCAGTTCCAAGGAACAACCCTTTGCTGAAACTCAGCCCAGCATTGGATGATGGACTCATTTGTGTGGGAGGAAAACTAAAGCATTCTGAACTCACACCTCAAGAAAAGAATCCAGTAATCCTTCCCAAAAATAGCCACATCACTTTGCTACTCACTCGCTATCGTCCCGTGCAAGTAAAACATCAAGTTGAAATGACGACATTTCACCGAAGGAGCAATCCGAGCAGCGGAATTGTGGATTCTAGGGGGCAAGTCCCTAATTAACTTGGTTCTTCACAAATGCATAACTTGTTGGAAACTTCGAGGGAAGTTTAAACAGCACATGGCTAATTTTACCATCTGAACGTCTAAAAATGTGCCCTCCCTTTACATATGTGGGCCTTGATGTGTTTAGACCATGGCCTGTTGACGCACTAGAGGGGGACAAGTAGAGAGCAAGCGGTGGGCCATAAAGTTCACTTGTCTCAGTTCAAAAGCTGCCCATATTGAATTAATTGAGTGGATACTATGGATACTTCCAGTTGCATCAACGCACTCCGAGGTCCCGCAAAACAGCGCCACACGGATTGTGGCACTAATTTTATAGGGGCTTGCAAAGAGCTCGTAATGGATGAGAAAGTGCAGAAGTATCTCAGTGATCAACAATGCACTTGGAATTTCAACCCACACCAAGCTTCCCATTTGGGAGGATCTTGGGGGTGCATGAGCCGGATTTCCAGAAGAATCGTGGATTCAATTTTGCTGCAGCAAAAGACTCGCTTAACCCACAAGGTCCTGTCCACATTAATGGCAGAGGTCGCGCCAATAATAAATGCACGACCGCTCCTAGCTGTTTCTGTGGATCCACAATAATTCTTCATTCTTTCGCCGTCAGGTTCCTCCTCCACCAGGAGAATTCACAGAGAAAGACCTTTACACCAAACAATGGAAGCAAGTAAAAGCATTTGCAAACTAGTTTTGGAGCTGTTGGAAACACGAATACCTACCGCTGTTGCAACACAGAAAGAAATAGACCGCGTCTGACCGAAATCTTCAAATAGGAGATCCAGTTCTCTTCAGGGACAAGCACGCCACTCGTAACAGCTGGCCAATGGCCACTGCTACATTCCCTGAGAATGATAGGTTGGTGAGGAAGGTCGAGCTGAAGACTACCAACCAAGGAACTGCAAAAACTTTTTTCAGACCAGTTGCAGACGTTGTTTTAGTCCTGCCCAAGGACTAGAGTCTTTGTTGATGTTCTTAGTGGCCTCACATAAGCCAGGCAGGGAGTGTGTCATTTGTTATTAATATTTGCATATTTTCTTGTTGCATATTTTTTTATATTATATATTAATGTGCAAAAGCAATATAGTTGGACTGTAATTGTTTAATTTGTCTCTAAAAGTATAATTTATTTCACAGTATCTCGAAATAGCGTAATGATGACATCACATCCGCTTTCGTCACCTCCGGTTAGAACTTGGTAATTCCTTCTGCAAGAGGTGACAGCCCCTTGTTTGGATCATTTTACCTACTTAGATCTTTGGGTCCCATTCAGTAAAAAGAACGAATCTTTTTTTGAGTTATTTCGTTCATTTTAGCAAAATATGATTAAAATGCAACATGTTTCTTCCTTATCACATCTACTGCTTACACAAACGTTAATCACAGTGTCGCCTGCTGCTGTGTAAATGCACCGGAGCTGTCAAATTGTTAAAAAAATTGAAAAATGAAAAAGACATCAGATGGATGGGTGCGTGCGGCGCGCTGTCACGTGACACAGCGACGCCGTCGACTCACACACTAAAAGTGAACCGTAACCATAATTTTTTCACTCCGACAAAAATACGTAACAACAAAGTAGAGATAGGTTTAGACTGTCACGAAGTTGTTTTGTAAACAAGAAGTGTCGTTAGACGTTTAAACTGTCCACACGTGCAACACCCACACTGCCCAATAGAGGCACTGCCCAACTCGACCTGTTGGTGACATGACGACAAAGTCCTCAAAAGAAAACTTATTGGTGCAGAAGAATATAGTTTCCTGCCGTTAGCTTTAGCATTGGCTAACATTTTCCTGTGTGAGTTGCACCAGACATGAATTATAAATGCGCCTTTTTTCTTTTTTTCTATTTACTAACCTAATAGGTTAGGCTTATGGGGCTGTCACGTGATGAACGAATGATTCAAACCCAAAGACTAAAGAGGTGAACTAATCAATTCTCTTTTCGGCTCAGGTGGCATAGGTTAGGCTTATGAGGCTGTCGCGTAATGAACAAACGACTCAAACCCGAAGACTCTAATTAGGTGAACTGATTCCACTACAGAACAGATAGGATGTTACACAAACGCGCATGCGCGACTGAACGAATCACTTCCCGAGACGATTCGTCCTTCACGAGTCACATTAAAGATTTGTTCAAATGAACAAACCGTTCATGAACGACCCATTACTAGTTACAGCATTGTAACAAGCACAAACGCTAGTTTTAATTGCACAAAACAGCACAAACGCAGCACAAACAAATGAGACTATTTGAGACGAGTTTTGAGAAGGTTGGGGGGCCAACTTCACTCAGGTCACAAACGTTCATTTTAATTGCACAAAACAGCACAAACGCAGCACAAACAAATGAGACTATTTGAGCAGAGTTTTGCACAGGTGGGGGGGGCACCTTCACTCAGGTATTGTACCATGCTCTGTTGATCCGTTGTCATCCTAGGTGCAGCATCATAGGGGCAATGCCGTAAATTGATTATAAAACGTTTATTGTATGTTGGAGCTGTTTAAAAGCATAAATAGTGGTGCCGTGTTAGAAACAGTGTCGGTTTATACACGCTATATACCAGCTAATAGGCGAGGCGACTGTTTCCCCCTGCTGGATATTTATGGAACTGCAGTAGCAATAGAAGTAATGGAAACGACTGTTTAAATGACAGTGCTTAAATAAATGTTAACTGCTTTAACAAATATGTGCACAAATGCTGAGTATTTCTGTATCACTTTATTTTTTCATTTTTTCACCGGCATGTCTATGAAGAAGTGTTGAAGTAAATGGTCAATCTTGCAATGGCAATGTTTTGCAACACGTTGCACGAGAACACTAAATTCCCTTTCTGATGGAGCAAATTGTCTGGCTTTCTAGTTTGAAGTTCTTTTTGGAAAATGGATGTTGTGTACTCCGACAAATCAGACACTAAAAGGCAATATACGATCTTGAAGCCCGGCACCTGGACTCATGTGATCAATGAGCATTTGGGAGGCAGTGAAATGTCGTTGCACATTTATTTTCAAATGAGCCAAAGTCTATCCGTCAATCAGAAGCAATTATATTGACATAATAGGCTACTGCAAACAGTGTCATAGTCATCTCCACATAACATGTGACAGAGAGCCTACATTCAACAGCCCAATGCTGCTCAAATGTTGCATCACAAACGTAGATGACTCCCTGCAATACTGGCTGTTCAAAGCGCTTCATGTCTGGAAACATGCATGTGCAGATAGCCAAGGAACTGTGCGACGGCAGGATGGAACCCCATGTATGGAGGGCGACACAGGCATAGAAGCTGATATCCTATGGAGATCCTGACCCACCTCATTTGCCAAATTTGGGCACAATGCGCAAAGCAAAACAAGAGAAAAATGATTTGCAGTTTGGTGACAAAGATCCCATTTATTCATTGCAGCTCTTAAAATAGTGTGCACCTCACAGTGGTAGCAATAAAGACATTGGACTGTCTAGTCCAATGTCTTTCTGCTAGTCCAGTTGCTAGTCTTTCTGCCACTATTGGAGTCAAACACAAATGCTTGTCTACAAGACCCAAATATAGAAAAGCTACCAGTCAGTATGCTTTGATGCAACTGGAACAGTTGTTAGAAAACTGACAATGGCTCATCCAGCCGTATCTTCTTATATCAGGGTGTTTTGACAGGACATGTGAGTGTCCCAGTGGTGCAAATAATGTCAGAGAAACACAAAGTTAATGCCATCACACATTGGCTCACAGAATGGATTCGTGCAGGTGCACCTGTTTCAAAAAAAGTTGTTAGTGATTTTTCTCTGGCCATTTTTGGAGCTATGGTGAAGGCTTTTACCCCTCACCCTGACCTGAAACCCTACACCAATGAATGCCCAACCAGTCTACATGTGTTTTGTGGACTTGGAGAAGGGATTCGACCGTGTTCCTCGGGGAATACTGTGGGGAGTGCTCCGAGAATATGGGGTATCGGACCACCTAATCCAGGCGGTTTGTTCCCTGTATGACCGGTGTCAGAGTTTGGTTCGCATTGCCGGCAATAAGTCGGACCCGTTTTCAGTGAGAGTTGGACTCCGCCAGGGCTGCCCTTTGTCACCGATTCTGTTCATTACTGTCATGGACAGAATTTCTAGGTGAAGCCAGGGCATTGAGGGGTTTCAGTTTGGTGGCCACAGGATTCAGTCTCTGCTTTTTGGAGATGATGTGGTCCTGCTGGCTTCATCGAGCAGTGACCTTCAACTCTCACTGGATCGGTTCGCAGCTGAGTGTGAAGTGGCTCAGATGAGAATCAGCATCTCCAAATCTGAGTCCATTGTTCTCACCCGGAAAAGGGTGGAGGGCTATCTCCGGGTCGGGGATGACACTGTAAAAGACAGCAGAGAAAATGATGCTTATCACTGTGAAGAGTCTAGTGCCCTCACAAGCCTTCATCCAACAGATGAGGATACTGTTGTGAACTGGAGAGGACAAGTGGTTCCACCCAAAAAAAGGAAGATGAGTTCCTACTTCTCTCCTTGTCCTGAATGGCTCCATGCAGACTCAACTTTGGGACGAAAAAAGTGAAAATCCAACTGTTGAAAAATAGAAATCTTCAGCAGCCTGTCAAACTTGGAAAAACCAAAGTGTCTGTGCGAAACACTTTCTTTTGATGCATTTTGTCAGAGCGTTTGTGGTGCTTTCTGTGATAGCATTTCTTTTGAAAATGTAAGCAGCAACAAACCTGATGACTAGTTCCTCAAACTGGTGAAAGCCAACGCCACACACGGTGTTACCCAACAGGTCTATGTAGAGAGGGCAAACCTGATTAAGGGAATGTTTGAAGTTGTTCAATTAACATCTGGTGCCCTGGAAATAGATGCACAGCGCCACATCTCTACAGTAATTCAGAAAATGCTGCAAAATGTTGCAAGTCTTTTTATAACCAGACTAGTTCCTCACGATTCTGCAGTCTCTATCGTTAGTTTAGCGATAGTTTCTATCGCCATTGCTGTCTTGCAGACTTCTGGCATGTCTCTTCTTGGAACTGCTGTAGAAGAAGGACTAAGTCTTCCTCAGTCTCCCTGCCTAAGACCGGTCCATCTTCATAAAAGAGGAAGATGTAACAGGAAGGTCACAGTCATAGTTACAGGTTGGGAGAACTTGTCTGTATTGACACTGACCTTGGCATCTGACAGCAACTCCAGCACAAAGGAATGTCTTCCAAAAAGAATTTCCCTTGTGTGAATTCCCCTCCAATCTGGTGCTCCAAGAAAAGACATTTACTTTGAGAGCAGTCATTGCTTTTGAGGAAGGCTTGACCAAAGACGCTCTTGGGCATTTTGTGGCATACTGCAAGAAGGCTGCATCGGTCTGGGAGATGTACCTGGGATATGGAGTGAAAATAGCATCAGAAAAAAACAGGATATGGTAATGGTAATGGTTTAATTTTATTTGAACATGCATGTAAATTACATTGGAATACATCACTTAATAAAATCGACAGTTCTACATGTTCAAAAGGAGTAGGAAGAAGCAAAGCTTATTAAATCCTACCCCTGTAGGGTCTCTCCTATTTCGATACATTTGTGGACTTCCTGCGGTTACTAAGTTTGAATGCACAAGTAAGGTCATGTGACAGTGTGTTAGTAGTCTTTGTCATGGTAAATAAATTATATTGCCGTCCTGATGAATGATAGTCATAATAAATAATAATAGTGATAATAGTGATGAGTGGTGTATAACAATTGTAACAAGATAACAAGACAATATTCTCACTAGGAATGAAAAGTTCCTGGTACAAGTATAAGGTGATAGTAACAAACATAGCATTGACAGTCAACAGACAAAAAATTGACTCTTTAAGGAATGAAGTAATATGGCCTTGGATGTACACAATATTTCACCACTCTTCTTCCTTGAATTTTGTAAACATCAACTGTTTGTAATGTTTCTTGAAGTCGCTCATTGTAGAGCATTGTTTTACTTCTCTTAATCCATTCCACAGTTTCATTCCACATACCAAAGTACTAAAGGTTTTTAGTGTTGTTCTTGCATATTTGTGTTTTAAGTTTAGTTTGTTCCTAAGATCATATTTCTCCTCTCTTGTTGAGAAAATTGTTAGACATTCTTTGGTAACTGGTAGTTGTTTGATTTATGCATCATTTTAGCAGTTTGAAGGTTTACCAGATCAGCAAATTTTAATAATTGTGATATTTGAAACAGTGGATTTGTATGGTCTCTATACGCCACGTTATGGCATTTATAGTTATCCTAATTGATAGTTTTTTGCAGTACATCAAGCGAGTGTATTTTTGTAGTTTTTCTAATATCTCCACACAATAAGTTAGATATGGTAACACCAGAAAACAATAGAGAGCTTGGAGTGATTTTTGATCCAGGACAAATTTTATTTTATTCAGTATTGAAGTATTTCTTGCTACTTTATGTTGTATGTTTTTGATGTGAGGTTTCCAACTCATTCTGTCATCAATCCATTTGGATAGGAATCCATTTGCAGAAGTTTAGTAAACACCAATCTTAGACGTCTGTGATAAAGTCTATGGATAAGTGAGACCAAGGACACTGAGAAATGGGTAATGGTTGGAGAAGGCCAGAAGGCAGTTCCTTGGGGGTTTTGGATTGAGCACAAGTTTGACAGGACCTAACATAGGTTACTACATCTTTTGACATTGATGGCCACCAGAAGGAATTCTGTAATAGTTGGAGAATACACGAGATTCCCGGATGTCCTGAGCACAGTGAGGTGTGAACCCATTGCATAACTCTGAGACGTAGTCCTTGAGGCACAAAGGGAACATCAGGATTACGATGCTTGAGAATCGGGGCTCTAGTAAAACTGGTCTTGAGTTTGATGAAGGTTTGGGTAGCTACGTCGGTCCACTTGAGTTTGGATGGTTTGGCTTTTAATAGTAATGTTAAGGGGGCGGCAATCAGACTATAGTTACGAATAAAGCGCCTGTAGAAGTTTGCAAAGCCAAGAAATCTCTGAAGTTTTTTGACTGTAGTGGGTTGCGGCCATTCTGTCACTGCTCTGACCATGAGTCATCCATCTCGACGCCTAGATGACTGATGTTGTACCCAAGAAAGGATGTCTGCTTGACATGAAACTCACATTTCTCTGGTTTTATATACAAGTGGTGGCAGGAGAGCACAGTCTTGACATGCTGGATGTGTTCAGATTCAGAAGTAGAGTAAATTAAAATGTCATCAATGTATGCCACTACACACTGATTCAGAAGATCTCGGAAGATTTCATTGATGAAGGACTGGAAGACTGGAGGGGCATTTGCAAGTCCATACGGCATGACCAAGTACACAGAGTGGCTCCTGGTGGTAAGAAAGGCAGTTTTCCACTCATCTCCTTCACAAATCCGGATCAGGTTGTAAGCACTTCTGAGGTTGAGTTTAGTATAGATCCTGGCTTCACGTAGTTGCTCTAATGCTGAAGAGACCAGTGGAAGGGGGTAACGAAACTTGATGGTTACATTGTTGAAACCTCTGTAGTCTATACTTGGCCGTAAGCCTCCATCTTTCTTTTCTACAAAGAAAAACCCTGCAGCAGTTGGTAAAGTGGAGGGACGAATAAATACAGATTCCAGAGCTTCTTCTATGTACTCTTCCATGGCTTGGGTTTCGTTTCGGGACAGGGGTTAGACTTTGCTTTTGGTTGGCATGGCATTGGGTAACAACTCGACAGCGCGGTCCCATGGTCGGTGCGGTGGTAGCTTTGTGGCCTCGATTTTACTAAAAACCTCACTAAATTCTTCATAACAGGCAGGAATCCTAGTAGCTAGATTAGTGTTCAAGCTTTCAATGCTGGTTATCATACAGGGCTTGATGGTGGCAGAATGCATGCAATGTGTTTGGCAGAAATCCGACCACTGGGTTAACTCACCATGGTACCAGGAAAGGACTGGGTCGTGAACAGATAGCCAGGGGTGGCCCTGGATAATGTCATGCCTGGGAGAGTCAATGATATAGAAGGAGATAGCCTCTTGATGGAAGAGTCCAATATGGAGCTGCAATGGTGTTGTTTTTTGGTCGATGCCCTCTCCTATGAGTGTGTTGTTCAACGCACTGATCTTGAAGGGTGGTACACAGGGTTGAGTAGGAATGTTGAACTTCTTAACAATGTCCTGGTGGATGAGATTAAGGCCAGCTCCAGAATCGATCAGCGCTGTGAAATCGATCAGAGTACTTTCGGTAGCTAACCGAACAGGAAGAGTTAATGATTTAGTCGGTAGAAAAGAGAATTGTTCCACACTCACCCGGGTGGTAATCTTGGTGTTCCTCCAAGCTTTGTGTGGGCAGGTTACACTATGATGTCCGGTTTCACCACAGTAGAAGCACAGGTTGAGTTGATGTCGTCGAGCTCTCTTCAGTGAGTCTTGAGTAACCCAGTTGCATGGCCTCCTGGTTAGGCATGGGAGTGGGTGAAGAATGATGGCCGGGCTGGCATGTGATTGAAGCGCGAGCATGTGGGGGTGGAAAAGTTCTCTTATTGGGAGCATTCCGCATGAGATTATCAATCTTAATGGCGAGAGTTACATATTCAGTAAAGGTACAATCCTCTCCTTTGCAAGCCAGCTCAGCCTGTAGATCAATGTTCAAGCTTTGTTTGAATACAGCTTTTAAAGGGATGTCATTCCAGCCACCTTGAGCAGCAAATGTTCTGAACTCGATAGCATAATCTGCAACAGTGCGGGTGCCTTGAGACATGTGAAGCAATTGTATCGATATAACCTTGCCCCCCGCAGGATATTCAAACACTTCTCTTAATTGTTGGATGAAATACTCATAGGAGGTACGACACAAAAGTTCTGTCTCCTAGACCGCTGTAGCCCAATTAATTGCTTCACCAGTAAGCAGTGACATCAAAAATGCCCATTTCTTGTCATCGGAGGAGAACTGTTCTTCCTGGTTAGCAAAATAAATCCCAACCTGATGAATAAAGCCCCGACACTGCTCAGCTGAACCATCGAATTTATCAGGCATAGCAAGTCTTACCGTCTGTGGTATAGGGAAAGGGAGCGAGTGGATGTACTGGGTCAGATGCTCATTTGCAGATTGAAGCTTGTCGAGGTGTTCTTGGTAACTCTTGAGCAGTTCACCTTGATAGGCAAAAGCGGCATGAAGCTGGGACACTTCTGCTGGATCCAATGAAGGCGAAGTATTCTGTAATGATATTGAGGCAGAAGCGGTGTAGGAATCTATTTTGCACGGTAATGACGTAGTTCCTGTGAGACGGTGAGGCGGCAGAACACAACTTGGCGCGCTTTTCAAGAGTCTCATGCGTTGAACTATTTTACCGCTTTGTTTGGCCAAAAGCAACATTAATAAAATAAACACAGAGGTAGAGTGTCCTAATTACTCACTCTGGAGAGCAGCGAAGAAGACCTTGCCAGCCTTGCGGAGTATATCAACTCTTGCTACCAAGAAGTCGTCATGGGGAAACCCAATACACCCATTCCCAAAGCGGCGGCGGCAAAGAGATCCAGGAACGAGGACTCACCTGGGACGGCTTCTCCACCCGGGAAAGACTCGGCGGACATACTGATGTCCATTGATAACAAACTGTCCAGTCTTGATGCCCGCTTGAACTTGCTGGAGATCATGCACAAGGAGTTCCAAGCACTGCGGGACTCGGTGGAGTTTAGCCAGCAGCAGGTGCAAGCCCTAGCCCAGGAGAACGTCTCGCTCAGGGAGTCGGTAAAATCCCTAACGGAGGGAATGAGTCGGCTCTCCGAGGAGAATAAAAAAATCAAAGAGACTGTTTTGGATCTCCAGGCGTGCAGCATGAGGTACAACCTGGTGTTCGCAGGAATACCGGAAGAGGACAAGGAAGACCCAGAAGAAACAGTGAAAAGCTTCATCAAAGTCCACCTGAAGCTACCTGAGGAAACCGTGGACAACATGGCCTTCCACCGCGTACACCGCCTGGGAGGGAGAAGAGCCGACGCTCGCCGGCCCCGGCCGATTGTGGCGAAGTTCGCCAGCTTTAAGCCAAAAGAACAAGTCAAGTCCCAAGGCCGGGAGCTGAGAGGGAAGGACTTCAGTGTCAACGACAAGTTTCCGAAGGAGATCTTGGATCGACGTCGTGCTCTCTTCTCCATCCGCCGCAAGTTCATCCAAGATGGATGCCGAGCTGTGGTCGCGTTGATTTTTGTCAACGGTCAACTGTACCGGGATCCCAACACCACGCCGTGGCTCTACTAATTCCTGCACCAGGTGATGTAAACTTGCACATAAAAGCATGTTAAGGACACGTTAAGATAATTACCTAAGAATACTGCCAACTGTAAAATGACATGTTATTAGTTCACTGTCTGTCGCTACGTCACACTTGCAAAGTGATGTTATATGTTTCTGTCTTTTTACTGTTTTCTATCTCCTTTTCTTTTGCACCCTCTTTTTCCCCTCTTTTCACTCCCTTCCCTCACATCTTCCTGGGTAATGAACACCTCACCTTATTTGTATGCATTAACCAGAACACAGATAGAACTGAGGCACAGCAGCATGTCCACACTATCCACACAACAGGTGTATTTAAAACAAATCTGCATAAGTCCACGAGTCCACTAACACCAGTTAGGTCATGGGTACACTGAGGTTTATCTCGTGGAATGTGCACGGAGCTGGTTCCACGGTCAAGAGACTAAACATTTTTAATCACCTACAGCATTTAAAGGCAGACATTGTCCTACTACAAGAACCACATCTAACAAACACATCTATGGATGCACTTTACACAACACACTTTCCGCATGTGTACTCAGCCTGTTTCAACTCAAGGCAGAGAGGGGTAGCAATTCTCATCAACAAAAAATTAAACTTTCGCATTGATAACATACTCACAGACCCGCAGGGCAGATTCATCATAATTAAAGTTTATATACAAAATATGAAGTTATGCATTGCAAGCGTATATGGACCAAATGTTGATGACCCTTCTTTTTTTCACTCCTTTTTCAAATCACTCTATGATCACTCAGACTGTACACTTACTATTGGAGGGGACTTCAATATGGTTCTTGATCCAAGAGTGGACAGGCTGAGTCACAATGAAAATAATAGACAGGACCAATCCTCAGAGGTTGTTAAACAATATATGAAGGATTTTGGACTTTGTGATGCTTGGCGCTCTCACCATCCCACTGTTCAGGAGTACACCTTCTTCTCATCAGTCCACCACTCATACTCTAGATTAGATTATTTTCTAACCAGCAGCACACTGATGAGCGATATATCTGACACCAAAATTCATCCCATCATTATCAGCGACCATGCACCAGTGTCACTTACACTGGTAAGTAATAAGAACAGTAAACCACCAACACGAAACTGGAGATTGAATATATCATTGCTTAAAGACTCAGAATTTATCAGTTACTTCAAGAGACAATGGTCTCTATACATAGGAACATCAGCCTGTGTTCTCTGGGAGGCAGGGAAAGCAGTAATGCGCGGGAAAATAATTTCATTTTCCTC
>QODF01000038.1:3764225-3803590 GCA_024372805.1 Oostethus manadensis
CCCCCCACCCGTCCCTTTTCAGGTCAGGTCCGGCATCGAAATGTGGCGCAACAAAATTCATAATAAACGCAGTCAAATGTCAAGGGAGACTCATTTTGATTATGAAATCTCCCTTGGCCAAGAAATTTTGCTCAGCATTTAAAGGCAGCTTGACTCCCATTCAGCTGTTATGATGCTGGACAAGACAAAAAAAAAAAAAGGAATCTATTTGCAAAAGTTTAGTAAACACCAATCTTAAACGTAGGGCAGAGATCGTAAACGTGGTCACAGGCAAGAAGCTCAAAACACAAGTAATCAGTCCAAACAGCAAACAACCAAAGGGGTAATCCAAAAGGCAAAGATCGAGAAACAGGCAGGAAGTCATACATGTGGTCAATCAGAAGAAGTGCAAACAAACGCTCGGTAAGGCAGTAGAACTGGCAATACTTCGCAACCTCTGTTTGGCCTGGGCCATGCTTAAATGGCTGCCAAACAGGAAGTGGGTGCAGAGGGGCGGAGGGAGTGGCACCAGTCAATATTCAGGTGAGGGCTCCCTCTGCTGGCGTGGTGCTACAGCGAGAGACATGGAGTTAGGGTTCCTGTCTATACTCTCCTTCTCTTCCACCCCTGACCAGGTTTTTGGGATCTCCTCTTCCAGATTTGGTCCAATATTTACAAAGTAGTTATTAAACTTCTCAGCTACGGCCCTCATATCATCATTATTAACATTTTCAACTGTGAAGTATTGAGGTTAATCTGCTTTCTTAGTGCCTTTCCTAATAATACTGTTTAGAAAGCCCTAAGTAGCTCTAATGTTGTTTTTATTCATATCTAGTATTTGTTTATAATATTCTTTCTTGCACATTCTCGAAATATTTTTTAACTTGTTTTTACGTTTTATATGTTATTTCAGCAACTTTTGTTTGTTAAATTATAAATTTCCTGTATATTGTAATTTTCTTCTTATAGGCATTTTGCAGACTTTTTGTCATCCATGGCTGATTATTCTTCTTTTGCTTATTAGACATTTCTCTCAATGGACAGTGCTTTCGTACAGCTTCATATAAGTCATTAGAAAGTGTTCATATGCTTCATCCACATTGCTTCCACTGTACACACTCTCCCCCCTTTGTTTGTCCAAATCTTTTTTGAAAGCATTGATGCTGTCCTCTGTGTGTAGTCTTCTGCAGCATCTTTTGTCCTCCATCTTTCGTTTTTTGTATTTTTTGTTGTAAATTGTAAACACTGGAAGATGGTCACTGATATAATCTATTCTGCTTTGCTTGTTTGGATTCAGAAGATCGATGTTGAAGTCTCCACAAACAAAGATGATTGTTTGGTTGATGTTTGAGAAGGTTGCCTTCATCCAGTCCTCAAATATTTCCATGCTTGACTATGCTGTTCTATACAGACAGCTTATTTGAATGTTTTTGCCTTTTTCTGAACAGATTTCAATTGTTGCATTCTAAAATGTTGTCAACAGCAAATGACATGTCTCTACCATTAGGTGCTTCAGATGTTTGTCCACCTACACAGCCACTCCTCCTCCACGTTTGTTGTTTCTGTTGATGCGGTTCATTTCATAACCTTCCGGTTTGAGGTCCGTATCCTTGTCAGCGTTTATCCAAGATCCTGAGATTGCAATTACTTTGAAGGGCTCTTTGAATTGTTCCAAGTATTGTCTGATGTTGTTATGATTTGCGTACATGCTTCTGCGGTTTATGTGGATAATAGACAATTTATTACCTTTGTTTGGAATATTGTTGTATTCATATTGTAATTTTATTGTAGTAGTGGCAGTCATTTTTGATGTAAAAAAAAAAAAAAGTTTGTGTTCGGGTTTGTGTCTTTTTCCAGATCCAGCTGTTTGTGGTCAGTGAGACTGAAGGTGTCCAGTTGAAGATCTTTTTGTCCAGCGAGCTGTAGTGTTGTGTTATGAGTGTCTTTAGTTGTATTTTGATGTGTTCCTAGTTCCTAGCACCTGGTTGATCAGTTCCTTGTGTCTTGCTGATGGCTTTTCCAAATAATATTGAATCTAATACTTTCCTCTGTGTTCTTCTTGTTTCTGAGTTGTTTTACTTTTCCATGTTGTTGTTTTTATGTGGTCTTAAGTATTTTTCCAAGTTCTTTAAATCTTTGACAGCAAGCACTTTGGCTTCTGGTTCTCTATTTAGCTAAATGAAAATTTTGCAGTTGGCGCTCCAAAGTGCCTTGGATCTTCCCCTGCTTCCTCAGGCCACGTGCTTTCTTGGCAATTCCAGCGTTGCGTTTGTCAGATGCTCATTCATGTAGACATTTGTTCCTTTCAGCTTCCTTCCCTGTTTCAGCCGTGCGACTTTGAATTTCCTGTTTGTGAATTTAACGATGATGACGGGTGTGGTGCTGTTCTTCCATACGGTGGGATGCAGGTGTAGATGGTGTTGATGTCTACTTCCCTTCCTTTGAATGTAAGAAATTAACAACTTGTTGCTCAGCGGAAGTGAAGTGTTCTTCGTCTGATTCTTCTTTATTCCCCACTGCTCTGGCATATGACCTGGGCTTGATCCTGAGCCCCGTCTCGATCACATCGTTCATTCGGTTATTCTAATCCAAGTCATCAATTGTGGTCTGCAGTCGCTCGATGATTTTGTGTTTTTCTTCCATGTTATCTTTGACTTCTTGGAGAGCAGTGTCTAATGCAGCATTACTATCTTGCAATGCCTTCTTCTCTGCTCTCAGATGTTGGATGTTCCCAGAGGGGCTGAATCTCCTTTTTTATGATATCAGTTAATTTGTCCATTTGTCCTCTCATTCCTTCTCGGATTTATTGTCAATGAGAAATAAGTCCATTCCAATCCATTTTCTTCCGCTTATCTGGGTCTGGGTTGCGGGGGCAGCACTCTCAGTAGGGAAGTCCGGACTTCTCGGTCTCCAGAGACCTCTTCCAGCTCCACTGAGAGGACACCAAGGCGTCCCCAGACCAGCTGTGAGACATAGTCCCTCTAGCGTGTCCTAGGTCTTCCCCGGGGCCTTCTCCCAGCTGAGCATGCCCAAAACACCTCACCAGGGAGGCGCTCGGGAGGCATCCGGACTGCGAGAGCGACTGACTGCTCTCAATGTGAAGGAGAAGCGGCTCCACTCTGAGCTCCTCCCGGAAGGCCGAGCTCCTCACCCTATCTCTTAGGGTGAGTTCAGCCACCCTACGGAGGAAACTCCTGTAAACAAGGTTTGACTAACGGTCGTACCCTTCTTTCCAGCGCCCTGGAGTAGACTTTCCCAGGGAGGCTGAGGAGTGGGATCCCCCTATAGTTGGAACACACCCTCCGGTCACCCTTTTTAAAAATGTCCATGTATGTGTCTTTAGCCTCTGCTTCATCTACGGAAGGTATGTCAGTGGGGTTGAGAAGGGCCTCAAAGTATTTCTTCCATCGACCAACTATATCCCCGGTCGAGCTCAGCAAGCCCCCTTCCGCAATGTAATCAGTGTAAACTTGAGAAGGACCGCTTCTCCTTTCTGAGGTGTCGGACGGTTTGCCAGAACCTCTTAGAGGCCGACCAACATTTGTGCTCCATAGCCTCACCAAACTCCTCCGACACTTGGGTTTTTGCCTCGACCACCGCCGAATGCGCATGCCGCTTGGCCATTTGGGTCATGAGCAAAAGAACAACAACAAGAGATACAAGTGGCCAAAATCGGTTTCCTCTGTACGATGCCTGGACTTAAAAGCTACAGTGTGGCCTCAGCCATCCAGGAAAGGTTTAGAGTAGAGCTGCTGCTCCTTTACATCAAGAGGAGCCAGTTGATGTGGCTCCGGCATCTAGTCGGTATGCCAGCGTTGCTGACTGGATGGGTGGCTTGGCACCCAAATTTCAACCCTTTTATTAGTTATTTCCAGAGTGACATTAGTTTAGCTACTCAAGCCCAACAGGCCTAGCAGAACAGTTGCACCTAGCGTCCCCATGCCAAACTAACATGGCTAACAAGGTGATATTTATGGCCTGTTCCAAAGCAGGCATGAGTATCTGTTTGCAGATCCTCAGATTTACGACCACAATACCATCTAGGATTCAGAGCACTTCACCAATCAGATCAGCATTTATGGAGAGCTGGATGCAGATCACCCCGTGGGTTCTGACTCATCTGTTGCGCGCGTGCATGTGTGTGTGTGTGTGTGTGTGTGTGTCAGCCACTATAAAAGAGAGGCCTCGTAGAGATGACAGACTGCCCTTTCACTGTCTATTCTCATGGAAACACAAATTGATGTCATTGCTTTAATTGGGCCCCTATAATTATAGATAATTGCTCCCTTTTGCCACCGTCATTAAAGCGAGATGTATTCATTGTAAAGCTCTACAAAGCCTTAATTTGAATATGTAAATACATATTCAAATGCATGCTCTCACTGGAGACGGAGTGCGTAATGCTGTGACAAAGGGCCACATGGATTCATTGGACGTTGTGAGATCTAACACGGCTTTTTCCTTTTGTGCATCAAGGGCGTCACAGACCCGATGTGCCGGGCCCGCAGGAAGGACTTTGCTGACATTGCCTACAACTACTCTTTATCAAGTGGAACAAATAGTTGAAACATGGTTAAAATACATAGCCATTGGGCTATCTATTTTAACCATGTTTCAACTATTTAACCCACATGTATTCTTCGGTCAATCGACCTGATTCTGAATCTAGATGATGTGTATGCCACATAACTCAACTAAAAATTGTTTGAAAGCAACAGGATTGAATCCAGTGCTCCATATTTTTGCTCCACGTGGTCCACAGTTGTTCCTAATAGCCTGGGTGTCTTTGTCCCAACAGCAGTCTATCCCAGGGGTGGCGTTTATGGAGGAAGAAAGCGCCACCTGGGACCGTGTTCAAGGAGCGGAGACCCTGTGTAACCCTGTGAAAGGGTACGGTGGTAAACCTCATTCCCTCTGCTTAAAAAACTACGCTTGAACGCTTGGCCGACAGTCCAAGCTTTTGGCCGAAAAGTCAGCACGCTCGTCTCCCATTCCAAAGGTCCTGTGTTAATTGCGCAAAACAGCACAAACGCAGCACAAACAAACGAGACTATTTGACCAGAGTTTTGCGCAGGTTGGGGGGCCAACATCACCCAGGTCATATTGCTTCCTGTTGACCCAATTCTGAAATAACCCTCTTATTCCATACCGTTCCAATTTTGTTTTTAGAATGTCATGAATGATTGTAATCAAAAGCTTTTATTAAATCCATGAATACTGAGGCTGCGCACTTTCTTTGGTCTTTAGCTTTCGTAATTTCCTCTGTGATTTCAATCAGTGCCATAGAAGTGGAAATATTAGCTCTGTATCTGTATTGGCTGTTCACAAGTATGTCATTCTTTGTCCAACCTATGAATAACTGAATCATTGAATAACTTTTCGATGAGTTTGGAAAATTGTGGTAATAATGAAATTGGTAGGTAGTTTGTGAAGTGATGATCACCATTTGTGAAGATTGAAAGTACTTTACCTGTCATTCATTTTCTCTGGGAATTACCCCGTCTGGAAGTATAAATTGCAGTTGTGCATTAGCTGTTCTGCGATTACATTGATAACCATTTTTATAGTTTCCATTACAATCAGTTGAAGTTTTTTTTCCTTTACATTTATGTACAATGTCAATGATTTCCTCTTTGGTCACATCAGTGAGAAACATGGAGTTAGGGTTCCTGTCTGTAGTCTACTTCTCTTCCTCCACTGACCAGAATTTTGGGATCTTTCTTCCAGTTTTGGTCCAATATTTACAAAGTAGTTATTAAACTTCTCAGCTACGTCCATCATCAATATTAACATTCCCAAATGTAAAGTATTGAGGGTACTCGATGCTTTCTTAGTGCCTTTTCCTTATAATACTTTAATTGTCCAGTTCTCAAAGGTAAGAAACTTAAAAGGTTGGAAGGAACCCATCAAAGACGTTTGGACTCCTTCAGTGTCAATAACGTGTTAAAAGAAGATCAGTGGGGCTTCCATTGGCGCCCCTGACGAGAATTAAGAAACTTGCTACAGCTTCTGGTCCAACTGACCTGGGATCACAGTGGCGTTGTTTGTGCAAGTCTACTGGTTCACCACGGATTGTGGTCTGTGCAGGGATCTGAGTTCAGAGCTTTTGGAGCAGGCTCACTTGAAGAGCTGCAGGTAAGTTTTTCAGCTTGTAAAAAGTGGAGGCTGGCTGGGAAGTGGGTCAGTAGTCCATTTGGGTTTAATGTGTCACTGGGCCTGTGGGCGAAGTGGTTCAGTAGTTCACTGTGGACAGAAAAAACCTCTGGGGAAGTCACACGTTACATCACTGGAGGATGTTTGCTCAGCCGAGTCCACCAAGGGAAAGTGGTGGCCCGAAATAACACTGCACTTCCTGTTTGTGACAGGAACAATTGAAGCTTAGTGAGTGTTGAATATACCATTTCTCATTTTACAGTACTGACTGACTGACCAGACTAATCTGCGGGACTTTGCCATCATCAAAGCTCTCATCTGACACTTTGTGATTGGGTCAAAGAAAAATTCCATTCAGCTTGGAATTTGGCGTCCAAACAGTGTGACTCTGAATATTTCAGCTCATAGAAAGTTTGACACCGCTTTTGCGCTTACAGTAGTCTGCCTCTGTTCTCCTTCATTTGGAAGTGCAGCTTCCTTGTTCCTTGTTTTTTCTGATCCTAGCAGGGGAAATTGGGAAAATATGAATGGAGTGGAAACTGCGAATGGATTGACTTTGCGATGGCAACCGGAATCTTAGTATACTTACTATACTGTACTTGCATATTAGCTTTTTTCCTTTAATAACACGTGATACTAGGATAAAATAAAGAATGTTGTTTTTGTTTTTTTTATTTAATAATCTATAGACCTTAAGATGTCAGGAAAATGTAATAATTAATGAAGTCTTTAACAGCATATTAACAAGATTTTACATATAATGTAGCCGCAACGGGGCACAAGCCAGTGTCTTATTGTGTCGGTCCCAAGCTCGGATAAATACAGAGGGTTGTGTCAGGAAGGGCATCCAACGTAAAACTTTGCCAAACCAGAACATGCGAATTAGACAAATGACTTCCATACCGGATCGGACGTGGCCCGGGTTAACAACGCCCGCCACCGGTGCTGTTCACCGACAGGGTGCCGGTGGAAACTGGATTACTGTAGGCCAAAGAAGGAGAGGAGGAAGGTGTGTCCGTAGGAGGAGAGAGAAGAGGAATGCTAAGAGTCTAGAACGAAGAGTTGGGACTTTGAATGTTGGAACTATGACAGGAAAAGGTAGAGAATTAGTTGACATGATGCAGAGAAGGAAGGTAGACATATTGTGTGTCCAGGAGACCAGGTGGAACGGTAGCAAGACTAGAAGCTTAGGAGCAGGATTCAAGCTGTTCTATCATGGTGTAGATAGGAAGAGAAATGGAGTAGGGATGATTTTGAAGGAGGAGTTTGCTAGCAATGTCCTGGAGGTAAAAAGAGTGTCAGATAGAGTGATGAGCCTGAAGCTAGAAATTGAAGGTGTGATGTTCAATGTGGTTAGTGGGTATGCTCCACAGGTAGGATGTAAGATGGAGGAGAAAGAGAAATTTTGGTCAGACCTGGATGAAGTGATGCAGAACATCCCTAGAAGTGAGAGAGTTGTCATTGGTGCAGACTTCAATGGGCATGTTGGTGCAGGAAACAGAGATGATGAGGAGGTGATGGGCAAGTTTGGTATCCAGGAGAGGAACGCTGAAGGACAGATGGTGGTCGACTTTGCAAAAAGGATGGAAATGGCTGTAGTGAATACTTTCTTCCAGAAGAGACAGGAACATAGGGTGACCTACAAGAGTGGAGGTAGGAGCACACAGGTAGACTACATCTTGTGTAGAAGGTGTAACCTGAAGGAGGTCAGTGACTGCAAAGCAGTGGTAGGTGAGAGTGTAGCCAGACAGCATAGGATGGTGGTGTGTAGGTTGACTCTAGTGGTGAGAAGGATGAAGAGGGTAAAGGCAGAGCAGAGGACAAAATGGTGGAAGCTGAAAAAGGAGGAGTGTTGCGTGACTTTTAGGAAGGAGTTGAAAAAGGCTATGGGTGGCCAGGAAGTCCTTCCAGATGACTGGACAACTACAGCTACTGTGATCAGGGAGACAGGTAGGAGAGTACTTGGTGTGTCATCTGGAAGGAAAGTAGATAAGGAGACTTGGTGGTGGAATGAGGAGGTGCAGGAGTGTATACAGAGTAAGAGGTTAGCTAAGAAGAAGTGGGACACTGAGAGGACTGAAGAGAGTAGACAGGAGTACAGAGAGATGCAGCGTAAGGTGAAAGTAAAGGTGGCAAAGGCCAAACAAGGGGCTTATGATGACTTGTATGCTAGGTTGGACAGCAAGGAGGGAGAGAAAGATCTATACAGGTTGGCAAGGCAGAGGGACAGAGATGGGAAGGACGTGCAGCAGGTTAGGGTGATGAAGGATAGGGATGGAAGGGTATTGACAGGTGCCAGTAGTGTCATGGGAAGATGGAAAGAGTACTTTGAAGAGTTGATGAATGAGGAAAATGAAAGAGAACAAAGAGTAGAAGAGGTGACTGTTGTGGACCAGGAAGTAGCAAAGATTAGTAAGGAAGAAGTGAGGAGGGCATTGAAGAGGATGAAGAATGGAAAGGCACTCGGTCCTGATGATATACCTGTGGAGGTATGGAAGTGTCTAGGAGAGGTGGCAGTAGAGTTCCTGACCGGGTTGTTTAACAAGATCTTAGATAATGAGAAGATGCCTGAGGAATGGAGGAGAAGTGTGCTGGTGCCCATTTTTAAGAACAAGGGAGATGTGCAGAGTTGTGGCAACTACAGAGGAATAAAGCTGATGAGCCATACAATGAAGTTATGGGAAAGAGTAGTTGAAGCTAGACTAAGGGCAAACGTGAGCATTTGTGAGCAGCAGTACGGTTTTATGCCAAAAAAGAGTACAACAGATGCAGTATTTGCTTTGAGGATGTTGATTGAGAAGTACAGGGAAGGTCAGAGGGAGCTGCATTGTGTTTTTGTAGATCTGGAGAAAGCTTATGACAGGGTGCCCAGAGAGGAACTGTGGTATTGTATGAGGAAGTCTGGAGTGGCAGAGAAGTATGTTAGAGCGGTGCAGGACATGTACGAGGACTGTAAGACAGTAGTGAGGTGTGCTGCAGGTGTGACAGAGGAGTTCCGAGTGAAGGTGGGACTCCATCAGGGATCAGCTCTGAGCCCCTTCTTGTTTGCTATGGTGATGGACAGGCTGACGGACGAGGTTAGACAGGAATCTCCATGGACTATGATGTTTGCAGATGACATTGTGATATGTAGTGAGAGCAGGGAACAGGTGGAGGAGAAGCTTGAGGGGTGGAGGTTTGCCCTGGAAAGGAGAGGAATGAAGGTCAGCCGCAGCAAGACGGAGTACATGTGTGTAAATGAGAGGGACCCAAGTGGAAGAGTGAGGTTACAGGGAGAAGAGATAAAGAAAGTGGAGGATTTTAAGTACTTAGGGTCAACAGTCCAGAGCAATGGAGAGTGTGGAAAAGAGGTGAAGAAGCGTGTGCAGGCAGGCTGGAATGGGTGGAGAAAAGTGTCGGGTGTGATGTGTGATAGAAGAGTTTCAGCTAAAATGAAAGGAAAGGTGTACAAAACTGTGGTGAGACCAGCGATGTTGTTTGGTTTAGAGACAGTGCCGCTAAGGAAAAGACAGGAGGCAGAGCTGGAGGTAGCAGAGATGAAGATGCTGAGGTTCTCTTTGGGTGTGACCAGGATGGACAGGATCAGGAATGAGCACATCAGAGGGACAGCACATGTTAGAGGTTTTGGAGATAAAGTCAAAGAGGCCAGACTGAGATGGTTCGGACATGTCCAGAGGAGAGATAGTGAATATATTGGTAGAAGGATGCTGAGTTTTGAATTGCCAGGCAGGAGGCCTAGAGGAAGACTAAAGTGGAGGTTTATGGATGTAGTGAAAGAGGACATGAAGGTAGTTGGCGCAAGAGAAGAGGATACAGAAGACAGAGTTAGATGGAGGCAATTGATTCGCTGTGGCGACGGGATAAGCCGAAAGAAAAAGAAGAAGAACAAGATTTTACATATCTTAGTGATAGTTCATTTAAAATCCAAGCCTCTTTTGTCCATGTGTATTACTACTAGTCACTTGGCAAAATTACATTATTTTGTGCATGAAATATTTCAATGACACAAAGAAAAAAATGCCATAATACAAACTAATTTGTACTTTTTTTTTTCACACAATAATTTAGAAATAATCCTCATTAGGGTCACAGGGATGCTGGAGCCTATCCCAGCAGACTTTGGGCGAGAGGCGGTATAGAGAATGAATGAATGAATAAATTTAGTGTTCTTTTTTGTTTCTTTTTTTATTTGTTTTTATTGCAATAAGAATAAATGCTGTGTCACTAAGAAGAGGAAGAAGCAAAATATAAATAATGTCAGATGTAGTTTTTCTGAATTCTTTTACTTGCAATGACATTTAATATGTATAATAATGAAAGCTAATTATAAACATTGCAGTGTCATATGTATTTTTGTCTATTAGGTCTAAACTTGTTTTAATAAGTAATAAATATTATAATTGATACTAGGCTATTGTCAAAGTACAAAAAAGACAAATTCAAATTTAATACAAATGACGGCATTATTTATAAATATAATAGGCAAATTAAAAACAATGCAGTGTCATTTGTGTTTAAAAAAAATCACATTAATAAATTATAACATCAAATTATAAATATTGCAAGCGAAAAAGCAAATTGCAGCAATTAGGAAGCTTGAATCTGCGATTTAAAATACTAAAATAATTTTTGCAGTGGTAAAACCAACTTCAAACAGAACAATCCTAATCTGTAGCAAATTTAGTAACATTTATGTAACCTCTTTTGGTTGAATGGCCATCACATGGCGACCTTATATCTTATATATTGTGCTTGACAGCTCAATGACTTTGTATTAGCTTCTGGTTACGGCACAGTGACGCAGAAGGCGACCAAAAAAGGGCATCCTCATCTTTAGAGCGCTCAGATGAAACGCTATTTAAAGGTGCACGCCACCAGCTGATGGTGCACACACACACACACACGGATGAAGACGGACAGCAGTGCGGCCCAGGCGGCGCCCTTCAGCGGCAGGAGGCAGAGTCTGATTGAGGACGCCTGGCGGGAGCGAAGCAGCGTCCCGGCGGGCCTCCCGGGGCCCTCCCGTGGTGTGGATGGAAACGTGTTTGAGGAAAAGGAAGGGAGGGTGACCCTCAACGTGCTCTTTGGTTTCAGCAACGAGAAGAGTTCTGGATTCTTGAAAACGGGAAAAATATTTGAGGTAACGCGGATGGGATGTGATCACAAGAGCTGTTTTAAAGGTTCTGCTTGTTTTTTTCCCAGTCAGCTGGGATAGGCTCCAGCATACGAACAACCCTAGTGAGGATAGGTGGCATAGAAAACGGATGGATGATAATAAGATATAAGTAACTAAGAAATATTTACATTTTATATTTATTACATTTTATCAGTCATTATTTTTCTATGCCCGATTGTAAAATCCGTCGGGGCCGCCCCTTCACACGCCCAGGGTTCGAACCACGGTCCATTGAGTTTGAGAGCACTGGGCATCAAGCTAAAAGCCCAAGTTGTCAACTCGATATCCAGCGTTAACGCGTCAAAATATGTCAAAGTTTCAGGTATTTCTATTATGCTTCATAGAACATAAAACAATTTAAATATTCGAAACAATTTTTCTTCCTAAATGCATTTATTCTCTGAGTTTTCACAGCAAATTTGTGCATCATGCAACTGGACTTTTTTTGTTTTGCCAAATCCCTTTGAACCTGATTAATACAATAATTATATACTCTTTATATTTCTGCATGCCACATATACTTTTAATTGTGAATTCAATGTAAGTAAATCAATCATGGAAGTACAGTAAATCGTTATACATTCTTATGGTTTTATATTTACAGACGCCAAACATAACTGCAATGAAAACCAGTCCCTGCGTTATAAGAGCATCCCTTTAATTGTCAAGACTGGAAAGTTTTTTTGTTTGTGTTTTGCACTTTTGCAGACATTTGAAGCCAAACTTCTGCATGTGGAAAGTCGACCAGGGAAGAAGTCAAGGAACAGCAGATCGGATCTGGAGTTCTTTGTCAAGTGTGAAGTCCGCAGCTCTGACTTGGACGTCTTTATCAACTCTCTGAAGAGAGTGGTTGACAACGTCAGGTCCCTCCTGGAGGAAAAAGGTAGGTTTGTTTTGGTCAGAGTGTATTCCTGGCGCCAATTTGCATTTTTTTTTGTTGTAATGATTATGATTGTGCAGAAAGCGTGCTACAAAAGCGCTAATTGGCTCATTTAATCTGGGCCACAGTCCCCTGGTTTCCTCGACAGATAAAAGAGTTGGACAAATGCAACTTGTTGATAACCAAATTTGATCCAGACATGGACAAGCACCATCCGGTGAGCAAATGAACTTCTGATAAAATGTTGCAACTTCCTTTAAAAAATGACAAATGTCAACATGACCTCTGTCACAGGGCTACACTGACCCAGAGTACAGGAAGAGACGCGCCTTCTTTTCAGAGTTGGCCTTCAGATACAAACAGTGAGTCTACCCTCGTAAAAACCAATGATGACCGCTGCTACTAATTATGTTCAACCAACAAACCCTTCAGAAGGGCGGCAGTGACAAGCACCTAAGGAGAATAAAGTATTTTTTTGTATTTATTGTCCGATTAGCAAGAATAATGACACCAAAAATGGAAAGTCATGCTGCGTAATTTGGTTCTGAAAAATAATTGTGTACATGCTGACAAACAGAAACTATGATCCAATCTAGTGCACTCAGTCAAGTTTACATTTGTTTTAACTAATAAACACAATCATTTTCAAATTACACATTTTACAGTTATGCAACTACAATTATTATGTCAGTAGAAAAAGTGTCTACATTTTTGTTGTAGAGGTGACCCGCTGCCCGAGGTGGAATACACCGCGGAAGAAACAGCCACATGGTGAGATGTGGTGCATACGATAGATGCTGACAAGTCATGAAAGGCACTTACTGAAATGTGTTTTTTTTTTTTTTTTTTTCAAAAGGAGGGAGGTGTACAAGAAGTTGCGCAGCGTTTACCCAAGTCTGGCCTGCCGGCAGTTCCTGGATGGCTTGCAGCAGCTGGAGCGAGAGTGTGGGTATGGCGAGGACCGCATACCTCAGCTTAAAGATGTCTCCGCCTTCCTCAAAGGTGACACTGCATCCTGCTTTCCACTCTTGGAGAAGCAAATATGCAAGTTGAATATGGTGTTGATAGAGTCTCACTCATTAAACCAACTGAAAAATTACAAGAATGTACATTTTGCAATGTTGACTCTTAAGGAAGTTGTAAGTAGAGCTTCAAGGTGCAAAAAGAAGAAATGGGAGCGAGACAAAAAACAATTGCGTAAGCTATTGATTGCCAACAAGCATTAAGTGAAATAGGCTGTTCATCTGCTGATCAAACGTTTAAGCCTATATCTAAGAACAACCTGAAATCCCACTAAAATAGAAATCAAAGATTCAAAAAAGGACTCAGTAATCAGTATCTGTGCCATGCTTGTTAAGCGGCTGACAATTGGTTTGGGCTTGATGCCGGTGTTTCCAAAAGGCCAGTTGGATTGTTGCGGCAGGTGGTGAAGATGGCTTCCCGGAGAGCTTCCCCTGTCTGGAACTGTAAACTTCCCTTGCCATCCATCCCCAAATGTTATCAACTGGATTTAGATCAGGGAAACATATAGGATGGTTCAAAAGAGTGAGGTTATTCTTCTAGAAGAAGACCTTTGTCAGACGACTTACAATATGAAGAATGCCCCCTGCAACATCTCCACATAGCCAGCTGCCATTTGACACCCCTGCACAACCTGCAGCACCATTGTTCCATTTAAGACAAAACAAAAACACTGCAGATCATGATGCCACCCTGACTTCTAGTTGTGATTTCAATGTAATGTCTTGACGAACCACCAATTGGATAGTCCGATGCAGGACCAGACATCTTTTTTGTACTTTGACCCTCAGGATCTTTGAGGACGTGACAGTCTTACTGCACAACCTCAGCAGCACCTGCACACTGCGAGAGGCCTTGCTTAAGCAGCTCAACAATCCCACCGGGTTCAAAGAGATAAAGCTTTGGAATCAAGAAACCATGACAGCATGAATACTTGTAAGAAAATGACATCCACTCGACATTTTTGCCATTTAAAGATTGTGGTCTTAAACTTTTGATCAGCTAATGAACAGCCTATATGACTTTTTGCTTGTTTGCAATAAATTTCTTAGTCAAAATGTTTGTCTCTCACATTTCTTCATTTTGAATTTGTACGTCTATATGAGCAGAAGTGCCTTGGCTTTTTTCCAAATTCAGTCACTAATCAATCAAATCAGAGGTTGAGGTTGAGTCTTGAGTTGTCTCTGAATTGCCATCTTAGCAAGACATTTTGGACAACTGTGAGAGAGCTTCTGTCAAGTACTGTATAAAAACAGCCAACTGTAAAGAGTTTTCTCTCAACTCAACTTTATTTATAAAGCGCTTTCATACAACCAGTGATTGAGGCAAAGTGCTGTACAGTGCATACGGTGCAATAAGAATAAAAACTAGCTAAAAACATAATAAAACAATAAAAACAATAGAATCACTAATAAAACAATAAAAAACGTACAGCACAATAAAACGGGTGCAGAATCTTAGACTGGCTTAAAAGCCAAGGAATAAAAATGAGGTTAAGAAGAGTTTTAAAAGTGGACAGTGACTGGGCTTGACGGATGTGCAGGGGCAGCGCGATCCACAGTTTAGGTGCTGCTTTATAAAAAGGTCTTTGCCCTCTGCATTTTAGCTTAGACCTTGGTGCCTTGAGGAGAAACTGGTCAGCTGACCTGAGGTACCGAGCGGGAGGCTATGGGGAGAGCAGTTCAGAGCAGGGGCGAGACCATTTAAAGATTTAAAAACAAATAAAATAATCCTAAAACGGATTCTAAAATACACAGGCAGCCAGTGGAGGGACGCTAAAATAGGAGTTATATGATCACTCTTGCACCCTCCAACCCCAACCAAGAGACGGGCTGCAGCATTTTGAAAAAGTTGGAGGCGTGCAAGAAAGGACTGACTCACTCAAAAAAAAATGCGTTACAGTAGTCCAGTCGTGAAGTGATAAAAGCATGGATCACTGTTTCAAAGTGCTTATGTCCAAGAAAAGACTTGACTTTAGCTAGGCGCCTCATGTAAAAAAAAAGCTGGTGCTGGCCACTGCACTGATTTGCCAATCAAACTTAAAATCACTGTCCATTTTGAAACCCAAGTTAGAGACCACAGACTTTTCTAGTAATGCTAAGGGGCCCAAATCAAAAGGGCAGTTTCTACTAGCAATACCTGGTCCAAACACAATAACTTCTGTTTTTTCTCATTAAAATTGAGAAACCTAATTGACATCCAGTCTTTTACATCAGCACGGGAGGACAGAAGTGGATTAATTGACCAGGTATTACTCCTTTTCAACAGCATGTAGACCTGTGTGCCATCGGCATAGCAGTGAAAGGATATTTCATGCTTTATGAAAATGGAGCCCAGTGGTAACAGATAAAGTGCAAAGAACAAAGGACCCAAGATAGAACCTTATGGGACACCATAGGGAAGAAGAGCTGGGTTTAACTCGTAGTCCCCAATATTCACGACTATCGTTCTGTCCGTTAGATAAGATCTGATCCATTTTAGTACAGTACCATGAAACCCTGCAAATTTATGTAGCCGTTGTATTAAATTATTGTGGTCAACTGTGTCAAAAGCTGCAGTAAGGTCCACCAGAGTCTGTGGCCATGAGGATGTCATTAAAAAACCCTTATTAAAACTCTTATCTAATCAAAAAATCTACCACTGGATGTTCAGGTTTTAAACAGACTCTAACTTGGATGCGGTCTATATTGTTATGAAACAAAAGAAACAAGTCATACCTGCATTAGTGGTCCTCGTGTGAGCTTCTTTCAAAAAGGTGTAGAGTTGTTGGTTGTTTGATGCTTCTGTTGGAACGAGCATGACAGCGTTGTCCTCCTCAGAGAAAACAGGCTTCCAGCTGCGGCCAGTAGCCGGCCTGCTGTCCGCCAGAGACTTCCTGGCCAGCCTGGCATTCCGAGTGTTTCAGTGCACACAGTACATCCGTCACTCATCTGCGCCCATGCACTCCCCCGAGCCGTGAGTCCCACCATGTCCGTCTCCTGCACTGAATTCCAAGGTTTGCTTCTTTAACAGACTTCGCACCTCTTTCCACAGAGACTGCTGTCACGAGCTGCTGGGACACCTTCCCATGCTAGCAGACAAGGAGTTTGCCCAGTTTTCCCAGGTAGTTGCACATCATATTTTTTGTTCTGGCTTTTACGATAAATTACAATCAATGTTACATTATATATGTTGAAGAAGAGACAACACACAAGCTTGGCTTTAGATTTTAACGTTACTTTTAAGAAAAGTAACATTAAAAATATATATATGACCATATATTGCAAACTACTAATTTAATTTCCTAGATTAATACTCTTCTGCACTCTGTGTATAATAGCGTGAACATGATAAACATGAACACACATTTTTCACTTTGCTGTGCTAAAAAGAGAAAATGAGTTACGTGAAGGCCGCACGGTGGCTGAATGGGTACCATGTTGGCCTCACAGGCAGGAGGTTCTGGGTTCAAATCGCCGTTGGGCATCTCTGTGTGGAGTTTGCATGTTCTCCCCGTGCGTGCATAGGTTTTCTCCAGGTTTCTTTCCACATTCCAAAAACATGCATGATAGGTTAATTGGCGACTCTAAAAAAAATAGTCCATAGATATTAATGCGAGTGTGAATGATTGATAGTCCTTGTTTGTTTATATGTGCCCCTGCGATTGACTGGCGACCAGTCCGGGGTGTACCCTGCCTCCCACCCAAAGTCAGCTGGGATAGGCTCCAGCATACCCGCGACCCTAATGAGGATAAACGGTATAAGCGTGAGGTATCCACAATAAAAAAAAAAAAAAACACCACTACTATAAAAGCCTTCAACATTGTTTTCCATCCATCCATTTTTTATGCCCCTTATTAGAGTTGTGGGATTGGGCAAGAGGCGGGTAGACCCTGGACTAGTCGCCAAACAACCATTCACACTCACATTTATACCTACGGACAATTTAGAGCGGCCAATGAAGCCAACATGCATGTTTTTGGACTGTGGGAGGGAACCGGAATACCGGTGGAAAACCTACGCATGGGGAGAACATGCAAACTCCGAACCCAGGTCCTCCAGATCTGCTGATTGTGTGGCCAGCGTGCTAACCACTTGGCTACCGTATGGCTTCTAACAACATTTTATCGTTTGGTGGGGGATCGCAGAAAATCTTTTTATCTCCAAAAGCTCCAAAAAAAGTTTGGGAACCACTGCATTAACACGTACATTCACGATCATCTGTAATTCTTACATTAGCAGAACTTTTTACCTTGGCGGATTGATTTCACATAGGCAAGGCAAAAAGTTCTGCTAATGTAAGTATTACAGGTGATCATGAATGTACGTGTTAATGTAGTGGTTCCATGCAAATGAAATAATGCTGGGATCTTTTGGAGTTTTTTTTTTTTAGGGCTTCATCGTCTAAATAGGTGGGTGCCATGATGTCCATTGTTAGCTTGCTCTTGGTAACTTGTTTTCACTCTTTAGAACACACAGAAAAGTGAAAGACATATGTGTTCAGGTTTCACATACATGATTGTGGATGAAATTCCCAGAAAAGTGCAGTTTTCATTTAAGGCTCATTTTCACTTATTGTGTGATTAGTTAGTTTATTATAGTAGGTAATATAGTACTATAGATGCCCACAAAACAGTTTTTTCATAACATGGAAGAACACAAGAGGCGAAAAAAATTAAGTTACCATAGTTAAATGAAACTCCTGTTTGTAGTCCACCAAACAAAAAGTCCTGATACGCCTCCCCAAACCAACAAAAGGATGGGCATGAAAACTAGCCAACTTTGGTCTGTAAAAAAACTGGACGGGGAGGTGAACAGGCCAAGCACACTGCTACCCATAAGTGAGGAAAAAAAACTGCTAAAACCCTAAAGAAAACAAACCTGAAAACAGCAAGGCCGGTCACACCAGGACAAACAAGAAATAAAAACTAAAAGAAAGTATAAAAGAAAGAGTATAGAATATAGAGAATAGAGAGCAAAAAAGCACATCCGCCCACATTTATATGCTCCAGCAATGGCGGGACCAATCAGCTGCTTCCTGAAAAAAATACCAGAAAACAAAGCTCAAAGTAAAAGAGTGCTCATACCTAACATCACTGATCATTGTGATCACCCCCAGGAAATTGGACTGGCCTCACTAGGAGCCTCACAAGACGACATCGAGAAATTATCCACGGTACGTCTTCCACAGGTTTACTTTGCAACTGTGATGGCTTTAGCAGCATCTAGCGACTAAAGCCAATATCTGCATCAACACAGTTGTCTTAGTTCTCCTCTCATTATAGTTATACTGGTTCACTGTGGAGTTTGGACTCTGCAAACAGAATGGAGTCGTAAAAGCTTACGGTGCCGGCCTCCTCTCGTCTTACGGAGAGCTTGTCGTGAGTTATCACCGTGGTCACATACAAAAGATTTTATCGGATTCCGCTTATCTTGTCTATCTCCCGTCTGTCTTCCAGTACGCCCTGTCCAACAAGCCGGAGTACAAACCATTCGACCCCGAGGAAACTGCCGTGCAGCCATATCAGGATCAAACATACCAGCCAGTTTACTTTGTCTCTGAAAGCTTTGAGGAGGCCAAGATTAAACTGAGGTATTTTCTTTTAAGGCAACACATCTTCTGCGCAGTTGGCCTTATCCTCTGTCCTTTTGACAGGAAGTATTCCACAACTATCAGGAGACCTTTTGCAGTGCTCTACGACCCTATCACCTGCAGCATCAACGTTCTGGATCAGCCAGGCGAGATTCAAAACATACTTGGCCGGATGCGAGAGGACCTGAAGACGCTGCAGGGTGCCTTGGAGAAGCTCAGCTCCTCCTGAGGAGAAAAGACTGGACAGTAATTACACAAATATAAAGTACTTTGCTGTCGAGTTTCCTCGTCTGTGTTGATGTATTGTGAGGATGATGTGCAATGAAATAAACATTTATTTTGTGACTTTGTCGTTAACATGATAAGAGAAAAACAAGCAACCCTCGCTGGTCACTGTTTCATTCCAAAATCGACCTTTTACATGTAGATCATTCTTGGAAGGCCTTTATCTGCATGTGTTATTAAGCAGGGAAAATTAGCTCATTATGAAGGATTTAAGAATCAGGTTCCCTCTGATGGTCAAAGCTGGAGCCAGTAATGAGGCCTACCATGTCCAGGCCAGGTCACTGGGACCCTGACAGTCGATCCGCGCCATCTGCATGGTTGCACTTAGAGCTGGAACATGCTCCGCTTCCTTTCAAATCCTCCAAGAGATGAGAGATTTGGGGCTGTTGAGGTTTTGATAGAGGTCCAAGGTTCTGATATCCACAGGCAACATGGCCCATCAATGCTTCACAACACTTATCATCTTTACTATCAACAGTGTCAAGTCCTCAGAACGGCCGCCTTGCGCTCTCACTTCCAATAAATCGAACTGTACAGTAAATTAAATCCTGCTCTGGCCTCTGTGGGAAGCCTTGGGTTTGGGAAGAAGAAAACAATCATGTGGGAAGAGTGCATACGCATTCACTCCTTCCTGGCATGAGACACCACATCTAGCAATGTCAAATGTCAAATCCACAAACTCCAGACAAATCGTGGCCAGGATCCGGATCTGTCCGGTGCCAAATAGCAGCAGGTTGCCGCTGCAACAACAAGGGCATCCAGTAAGATTCTTGCACTCCTCGCGCTGGCCACAAATCCCTGCAGGCTGTATCATCCCGACCTAAGTGTTTTTATGGACATCCCATCCCAACATTAGTCTGCTTGCCTTCTTTGAGCTGCAACACATACTGGAGGTCATCAGGTTCCCCTAGTCTTGTGAGGTCAGCATCAAGTTTATCATATGATGCGCACCGCTTTTGAGGCTAAATAGTTAACAAATCCCCTTCAGAGAAGTTCACTGAAAGGACATACACAACAGCTTGTGTGTGCATTTAGAGCAGAGACGGACAGACTGCCTGCTACGTTTGTCTTCGGGTGTGTTTTATCGTGTAAACGGTTTTTCCACTGCAGTAGCTACAAAGTCCTACAAAATCATAATGCATTAACACTACTATGTAGTTTGGATCTATAAAAATATAATTTAACAAGAAAAATATTGAAAATATTGAGAGAAATGAGGACATCTCCCAGAATAATGTAATTTGATGAAAATTATATAAAAATCATTTTAGCAGCATAAAGTTGAAATATTAACAAAAAAGCGGTACAAACTGTTCAGCATTGGTTTGTCATCTTGGAACTCTCGCCGTGTAGGCTGTTTTTGCCCGTTGTATCACTTATGCTGGAACTGTGAACACTGACCTTAACTGATGCAGTTTTTTGGATGTTGTTGGGGGATCTTTTGTGACCTTTTGGATGAGTTGTTGCCGCGCTCTTTGGGTAATTTTGGTTGGCCGGCCATTACTGGGAAGGTTTTTGTTGGTCAAAAAGTAAATTCAGCGATATTTTGGTTGCATTATTTGTAATGTTTTGAAGAGCTATTTTCATAACCATATTCAATTCCCCTAATTTACCTTTGAAACAAAAGCTTATTAAAAAAAAAAAAAAAAAAGGATGGGTAATCGGCAAGACTATAAAAAACTACCAGACCAGACCTCCACCAAGCACCATAGTTCCCCACATATTGTATTTCACACCAAAATAAAAATCTAAAATATTTTGGATCCGCCTTTAATATTCTGTACAACCTTTTGGAAAATGGTCCTGCATTGTTTTCCCCAAGTACTCAATGACCATTTTTTGTGGTATGCACCAATGCCAAAAATGATCCTATCTTGCCACGTTAAAAAAATTCTTTCAAATTTGAATTGAGTTCTTCTACATCACATTTCCGACAATTCCTGAAAATTTCATCCAAATCCATTCAGAAACACAACCAGACAAACAGATAAACGGTGGCAAAAACGTAACCTCCGGATCGAATCGAAAACAAACAATTTGGATCGAGATATCCCTATTCACCAATGTTCCATGTTTTTGCCATTTGTGGATAATGGCTCTCAAGGTGGTCCCCTGGAGTCCAAAAGAGTCAGGTAAGTTATGTGTTAACAAGGGGCAATCACTTTTTCATTTCAGTTTCATTTATAAACTGCATTTTTGTTCAGCGTTGTTGCCATTGACTATTATTTACATTAGTTTAATTATCTGGAGAGCCGCACAGTGGATGAGTGGGTAGCACGTTGATCTCACAGTCAAGAGGTTGAGGGTTCGAATCACTGTTGGGAGTTTGCATGTTCTCCCTCTGCAAGTGTGGGTTTTCTCCGGGTACTCCGGTTTCCTCCCATATTCTAAAAACATGCATGTTAGGTTAATTGGCGACTCTAAATTGTCCATTAGAGTGTGAATTTGAATGGTTGTCTGGCCTGCGATTGACTGGCGACCAAGCCAGGGTGTACCCCGCCTCCTGCCCAAAGTCAGCTGGGATACGCTCCAGCATACCCTCGACCCTAATGAGGATCAGCGGTATAGAAAATGAATGAATTTGAAACATTTAAGTGTGAAAAACACCACTGTGTATATATATAACTTCTGAGCATATCCACATGTTGATTTACAAAATATCAAATGGACCTTGCATCCCGTCAGTTTTTAGTATGTGGCCCTCGATTTAAAAAGTTTGCACCCCCTTTGCCTGGAAAAACGAACAGAAGAACTCGAGAAGGACGGACAACTATTGTGAAGAGTATTTACTGATGCTTTTTAAGACTTACATTGCGGTAAAACACAACAAAAATGGGATGCAAGTCTCAACAGGAGCCTCAAAAGCATGTTAAATCTTTGGTCTCCCAATGATTCTCATTAACTGCATCAAGCTTAAAGTTTTAAAACAGCAACAACAGAAGCAATTAGTAGAGAGTTCCCTCCATAAAAAGGATGAATGAGAGCTTGCAGTATTAAGGTCTCAAAAAAAACAGAAGGCTCTTACATCTTCATGCTGTTCCGTTCCTCTGCCCTCAGATGGCGCCCTCGGGTCACTGGGGAAAATTGTTCATTTTGGAAAACTTTCAGAGTGTGGACAGACCATTATGGTTTCTCTCATTGTGCAGCTGCTCCAGCACCACTTGCCCCCAAAAGCACAGAAAACAGCAAGCTGCGACCGCATTGGACTTGTTCAAATAAAACGAGCGAACAAAGACAGCGGTAGCATATTATGCTTTGCGGACGGCGGTTTAACCTGCGCCGGCCAAGAAACATAGGAGCCTGACATACTGGTTTTGAAAGAGCGAAGGTCTTTAAAGGCCTCACTTCGTTCTCTTTACGCGTTGTTTGACAGTAATTAGACGTCAATAAGAGTAAGATGACTCCGTGGGAGGCAATGAACACAGCCTTGATGGAGGTCCATAAACCTCTACCCGATGTGGACAATGAATTAGGAAGGGGCTGACGATTTTGACGTTCAGCCCATACATTTATAAAAATCCGTTCCGAGCAAAACACCAACAAAGCCGACGCTGCTTGATTAAGTTATTCGTTCCTGGGAATGCTTCTGCTAGCTTTAACAGATTTGCTCTTTGGCTGGCAGCGCTCTGTTCTGAGAACACAAATTACAAAGACAGCTTTCCCAAAAAGAGATATAACTTTCCCCAGAAGTGATATTTTGGTTCTTTGGCACTTTGCTGTTTCTTCCATGTGTCAGTTGAGTCCAGTGATAACAAATTACACAAGGGCATCAAGGTAAAAATAACACACTATTCCCATTTATGAACCCCGCTGAGCAGCGTGGTAGTTACACGCTCAACAGCGGGTGGAACAGATCGTAGAAATAGGCAGCACATTCTCAATGTTTCAGCTTCAAGAGCTGTCATGAGTAAAGAGAGCGTTGAAGGACGGCAAGATAGATGGCGATGTGGACTGGAAGGGTTGGCACAGGTTCCTCCCTTTGAATGGCCGCGCCCTGGGCAGGAATTAAGAGTGAATTCTCCAAATGGTGGAGCATGAGTTATGTCCAGATAACCACACAAGTGCGCCTCAGCAGGATGATATTCTGAGAAAGGGCCAAACATTTGACTGGCTGAGAAGGAGAAGAATGTTGAGTTACAACATGGAAGAGATAGAAAAGCAAATGTGGTGCATGCAGATATAGGAAGTTTTAAGAAGACTGCAACACCCAGGGGAGAGATCCAGAATGTGCCTTGTCAAGCAATAAAGCCTCTTTAATGTGACGAGAGGATATTTTGCTGTCTGAACCATCTAAGAGCCTTGGAGAAGAAGCTGCCACATCAGTGCTTGCAGAAGAAAAATGAGGTGAGGTTGACACGCAAGTCAGGAAAAATGGGGGTGAAGGGAGGCCACAACATGTTTGCAGAAATCCATGCACACGCTGCATATACTAATAATAATAATACACATTTTTATTGAGTCGCTTACAAGAACAACACCGCAAAGAACACGTGCTCCACGGTGGTTACATTTCAGTCATCCAGAAACAAAGCTTTCTATCGCCGCCAATCACGCACAGAGGGAGCGTGCGGTGCCAGCTGAGGCCCGAGCCCACTGTGGCCGAGCCAATCGTCACAGGCTGTGGGTGGCCAAGATGGTGAATGAGCAGCTGACTGTTGACCTTCCCGGGACATCCGGTGGTGGCGAAAAGATTTTCGTTGGCTCGAGACCACCTACGACAAAAAAAACCCCTCGCATATAAACGGCAATTCTTCACAATGAGATACATTCACTTTACAGGAATGACGGCAAAGGGAACTGAGATATTTACCTGTGAGCATTTCACATATGAAGAGAGAGTGAGAGCACAGACTTGCAGAACAACCAAACGCACAACAAAAGTACAGTTTGCAGATAAAGACTGCACGCCGTTGGCAAAAAACTGCACATACAGTCGTACTTTGTTACAATCATGACGTCACTATATCGCCGTTTTTTAAAACAATAAAGGATCACAGTTTTGTGGTTGAATACTATATTATATAAATTAATATTAGTTTAAAAAAAAACAAACACATTTAAGTAAATTGTACTTATTCTGGCCCCTAAATTAAGTGTTTAAGCATAAAAATGCCTAAATGCGCTAACTGAATCAACCAAAATATAAATACAAAGCATAAGAAGCGTTGTAATTGAATAGTAGTCTTCTACATTAACCACTAGGGGTCAGTAATTGACGTGAATGACAGAACAGGCCTTTATTGTGGGTTTAAATGATCTAAAAAGAGGCACAGTATTGTTATTATTATTATTATTAACAATGATAAAATTATCAACAACGGGCTACTGTTGGGGCCATAACCTACAAGCTAAAACTCAACTCTGAACCTCCATCACTTCCTGTCCTCCCACCACTACAACCCCCTAGAGCAGGGGTCACCACAGGTTTTTCTTGTGAGCGCTACTTTTACAAAATGAAAATGGCCAAGGACTACTCATTTTTGTAAAATTTATTTTCATAGCTTATTTCAACCCAAACAAACTGATTATGCTTGTTTTACCAGAACATTAACAAAATGCTGGTATACAAAACTCACATCTTTGTATTTCTTCATTTTTGCATTTCTTTCTAGTGTTCCCACGTTATTAATTTAAAACCAAAATGAAAAGCAGGGTTGCAGGTACTTCATGTGGCAGTGGAGGGCTACCTGGTGCCCATGGGCACCACGTTGGTGACTCCTGCCCTAGAGATAAAGATACAGTGACACACACAATCATCTTAGTGGTGTCTAATATCTTATTTTCTCTTATTTTATCTACTATATTGGATAATAAGAGCGTAAAGCTGACTATAGGAGTGCTAATTCATGGCTAAAGGGGCTTAAACTATATCAAAAAATGTATTTAGATGGTTGTAAACAGGTTTTCAATGCCATAACTAGGAAAATATTCCATTGATACCAAATCCTTATAACGGTTGGGTCTGAAAACAATTAACTGCAATAAATAATGGACAAAATGTCTACAGTATTTTGATATAAACACAAACCAACAGGTCAAACCAAACTCACTGTGCAACCAAAAATAAGATACAATGTAACTGCACCAGGCACCAGGTTTAAATAAACGCGTACACACTAACATACATGCAAACAACGGTATTTTATTTTCATTTGTAACCCACAAGGAATGCTGGGTAACCTCTTGTTGGGGAATGCATGCTTTGCAGGTTATAAATTAGTATAAAAGAGTATTATTTCGCATGTTAGTGTGTGAGTGTCCATTTCTGTTCCTGCATTTTGGCTGCAGTATGAGTGAGGTTTGGGTTGATAAGCTCCTGTTGGTTTATAACATGTTATAGGTAGTAAAAAGCAAGCTGATTCACAGCACATAAAAATATACCTCAAGCAGCTTTACCCGAGTAGAAGAAATGACAGAGTTTTCTAATTAAATTAGAACAAAAGAGTGGGTTTTCCCCACCAATAAAATATTTTAATCAAACATCCATGAATTTGCAAGGTTGCAAATGCAGAATTGTGAACTTGCAGGGATCCAACATGGCAGTACATCCAAAACCTTAAGACATTTATAAATTTTAACAGAATGAGCATCAACATACTTCATTAAAAAGGTAGAAAGGCTATCCAAGCTGTGGCCCCTGTTTTTTTATTGGCCCATGGCACATTTTAAAAACAGAATTTAACAAGAAAACTGTCTTAAAAAGCCCAAACCAGCCAAAATGGAAAAATCTGCAGCAATGTTAACATGAATAAATCAAATTATTCTTATTATTCATCATTAATTCCCATCAGACCCTCACAATATGTTTGGGTCTGCTGGGAACATCTGGAGAATCCCTGTCAGAAGGAGTTTCAACTCCCACCTCCGGAGAGCTTCAACCATGTTCAGAGAGAGACACCGGACATTGAGTCTGAGTGGGCCATGTTTTGTGCCTCCATTGTCGAGGCGGCTGATCAGAGCTGTGGCCATAAGGTGGTTGGTGCCTGTCGTGGCGGTAATCCCAGATCTGTGGACACCAGTGGTGAGGGATACCGACAAGCTGAAGAAAGAATCCTATCAGGCCGTTTCGGTCCATCGGACTCTGGAGGCAGCTGACAGGTACCAGCAGGCCAAGCGATCTACGGCTCAGGCGGCCACTGAGGCAAAAACTCAGACATGGGAGGAGTTTGGTGAGGCCATGGAAAATGACTTCTGGACAGCTTCAAAGACATTCTAGACCACCATCCGTCGTCTCACGAGGGGGAAGCAGTGCACAGTCAACAACGTGTATGGTGAGGATGGTGTGCTGCTGACCTCGACTCAAGATGTTGTGGACCGGAATACTTTGAAGACCTTCTCAATCCCACTAACACGTCTTCCAATGAGGAAGCAGTACCTGGGGACTCTGTGGCAGCTTCTCCTATCTCTGGGGCTGAGGTCACCGAGGTGGTCAAAAAGCTCCTCGGTAGCAGGGCAGGTGGATGAGATCCGCCTGAAGTTCCTTAAGGTCCTGGATGCTGTGGGCGTGTCTTGGTTGACACAACTCTACAGCATCGTGTGGACATGATCGGCAGTGGTCCCGGATTGGCAGACCGGGGTGGTGGTCCTGCTTTTTAAGAAAGGGGACCGGAGGGTGTGTTCCAACGGTCGTAGGATCACACTCCTCAGCTTTCCTGGCAAGGTCTGCTCAGGGGTTCTGGAGAGGAGGATCTGCCGGATAGTTGAATCTCGGATTCAGAATGAGCAGTGTGGTTTTCATCCTGGTCGAGGAACTGTGGACCAGCTCTATACTCTCTGCAGGGTCCTTGAGGGTCCATGGGAGATTGCCCAACCAGTCTACATGTGTTTTGTGGACTTGGAGGCATTCGACCGTGTCCCTCGAGGAGTAGTGTGGAAAGCGCTCCGGGAATATGGGGTATCAGAACACCTTAATTTAGGCGGTTCATTTCATTTGTGACCAGTGTCCGAGTTTGGTTTGCATTGCCGGAAATAAGGCGTACCTGTTTCTAGTGAGGGTTCCCCTTTGAGGGCTGCCCTTTGTCACCAATTCTGTGCATTCTGACAGAATTTCTAGGTGCAGCCAAGGCGTCGAGGGGCTCCAGTTTGGTGGCCGCAGGATTCGGTCTCTGCTTTTTGCAAATGATGTGGTACTGTTGGCCTCATCAAGCCGTGGCCTTCAACTCTCACTGGATAGGTTCGCAGCTGAGCGCGAAGCGGCCGGGATGAGAATCAGCACCTCCAAGTCAGAGTCCATGGTCCTCCCCTCGTCCATGATGGAGTGCCATCTCCAGGTTAGGGATAAGATCCTGCCCCAAGTGGAGAAGTTTAAGTATCTCGGGATCTTGTTTACGAGTGAGGGAAGGATGGAGATGGACAGACATGAGATGGACAGAAGGATTGGTGCAGCTTCTGCAGTGATGCAGACTCTGCATCAGTCCGTTGTGGTGAAGAGGGAGTTGAGCTGAAAGGCAAAGCTCTCAATTTACAGGTCGATCTATGTTCTTACGCTCATCTATGGTCATGAGCTTTGGGTAGTGACCGAACAAAATCGCGGGTACAAGCGGCCAAAATGAGTTTTCTCCGCATGGTCATTGTCATCCGGGAGAGACAGAGTAGAACCGCTGCTCCTCCGCATTGAGAAGAGCCAGATGAGGTGACTCGGGCATCAGGTTAAAATGACTCCCGGACGGCTCCCTGGGGAGGTGTTTAGGTCATGTCCGACGTGTAGGAGGCCACGGGGAAGACCCGGAACGGAAGACCCGTTGGAGAGACTATGTCTCTCAGCTGGCCTGGGAACGCCTCGGGATCCGCCGGGAAGAGCTTGAAGAAGTGGCCGTGGAGAGGTAAGTCTGGGCTTTCCTGCTTAGGCTGCTACACCCCGTGACCCGACCTCAGATAAGCGGAAGAAAATGGATGGATCGATAAATTCTTATTATTAATCTTATTATTTAATGATTAATATTATTTTTACGATAATTATATGGTAATATTACGAGGAAGAACAATAGTAAGTAATAAGTAATTTTAGTATTTTAAATATTAAAGAAAAAAACTTTTTGTTTAAAAAGTTGTTATATTTTGAGTAACAAACAAAACAAAATAACGTCATTTTTGGATAATTAGAGTGTGGAAAATGTTATGTTATGGGAATAAAGCCAAATCATTACAGGAATGAAGTCACAATATTAGGAAAAGAAAATCTACAAAGATTATTTAAGAAGACTGTTGAAATATTTTGAAAATGTAAAAAAAAGAAAAGAAAACGGCAACAATAGGATAAAATTAACAAAGAGCAAAGTTGATGCTAACAATAGGAGTATATTGCAAAGCTAAAATGCAGTTTCTTATTCAATTAAATATATACTGTATATATTGTGTTTACAAAATATGAAAGAGGCCCATGTATTGTTTAATTTTTTTGGGCCCTCACTGAAAAAAAGTGTGAAAACACCCTCACCCTAACTGATTCATTCAGATGTCTGCCTACGTACTTCATTCTTTTATCCCACTGCAGATACACTAAATCCAGCACATCGACAGACATTATGTTTAAAAAAACAGACTCCTGTTACGTTGCTTCCCTGGACGAGGCATAATCAGCTGTGCAAACATCATAACAATTGAGCCACACGGGAAAAATAATTTTTAACAGCCTTACTTATGCCAGAGGTGTTGCTTTCGGGGATGTTTAAAGCACAGATGTCTCCAAAGACGTGTTGGTGTGAAAAGCAAGTTCAGCACGGATGTAGATTGTGACATTGGTAAGATGCTGATTCAAGTCTGTGTTTACCTGCCAACTATTTTATGAGTGGATAAAAAGCTTTGCCAGACTTACAGTATACTTTTAGGCAAATGTGTCTTACTTGAACTGCTGTGCTTTATCTCTGTGGGCCGGTCTTTTCTCTTGAGGATAGCTGCAAAGAGTGAAAAAACCTGTTAATCAGCATTTTCGACACGCAGCAGCATAGTTCAAGCTGGGCGGCACCTGGACCGTGTGATGTCCCAGATGAGCCAATCGTTGCACACCAAAGCCCCCACTTTGATTGTGTTGGTGAGGCACCAGTCGGCAGAGGTGAGCGGCGACTGGCCAGATTCCAGAGACAGGATGGCCTGCTGGGTCACCAAGTCGTAGAAGCGAATGATGCCCTTCTTCTCTGCCACCATCAACTGAGGAAAAAAATCCATACTGAACCCCTCACTTATTCTAGTTGGACTTTTTTTTAAACGAGTGCCTGCCTTGAAAACTTCCTCCGGGTGCCAGCACACGCTAATGCCAGGAGAGCAAAGTCGGAACATGGCCGTTACACTCCCGTCCAGGTCCCACACCCTGGAAAAACACAAATGTAAAACATGCTCATAATCAATGTATGCTAGTACTCCTTTATGTCTGAGTAAAGTTTAGAACTCAGAGGAAATGCATTCTCTCCTCCAAAATCAACCATTCAGGACACGGGTGCTTCCACTTTATGCTGCTGCCAACACGTGGAAGGAGAAAAAGCAATTAGGAGCCTCGGTATCCACTTGATGGCTTTATTGCGGAACAAGTCCATTTTACAGTAGGAAAAAAACAATCACTGCTATGGAAAGCTGGCGTTGCTGCCCATGTTGACGTTTTTGTGTGTGACAAGATTCCCTAACAAAATGCAACATGAGCACGTGCAGGCCAAGAACATAAACTGGTGTATAGTGAACGGCAGGAGGTTCCTCATATGTTGAATGATATTTCCACAAGCATCATGAGCTTATTTTCATTACTCTTTGCATTTGAATTTTGCAGCTTTACATGGTTTTTAAAATATATATTAATGAAAAAATCATGCTTTATTGTACTAAAATAAAGTGAGGGACGGATGGAACACGCGATGGACAGGCGGATTGGTGCGGCATCTGCAGTTATGCGGACTCCGTTGTGGTGAAGAGGGAGCTGAGCCGAAAGGTAAAGCTCTCAATTTACCGGTCGATCTACGTTCCTACCTTCAACTATGGTCATGAGCTTTGGGTAGTGACCAAACAAAATCGCGGTACAAGCGGTCAAAATGAGTTTTCTCTCCAGGGTGGCTGGGCTCTCCCTTAGAGACAGGGTGAGAAGCACTGTCATCCGGGAGAGACACAGAGTAGAACCGCTGCTCCATTGAGAGGAGCCAGATGAGGTGGCTCGGTCATCTGGTCAGGATGCCTTCCTGGGGAGGTGTTCATGACACAGCCAACCGGTAGGAGGCCTCGGGGAACACCCAAGACACGTTGGAGAGACTATGTCTCTCGGCTGGCCTGAGAACCCCTCCCGGATCCACCGGGAGGAGCTGAACAAAGTGGCTGGAGAGAGGGAAGTCTGGGGTTTAAAGCTTAGGCTGCTGCCCCCGCGACCCTGCCTCGGATAAGCAGAAGAAAATTGACGGATGGATAGAAAATAATTAAATAAAAACAACATATTAATGCAAATGTTGGATTTTTTCTGAAATGAAGTTTTTTTCATGCATAAAAATGGGAAAAAAGTAAAATACAAATATAAGGTATTCAGAAGATGCATTCAAAGGGCCTGCGATGATATGTATTACTCTACACTGGTCACTAGGTGTCAGTAATGTTAAGTAAGACACACAGGCACCAGGCTTGATAGCAGGACCAACAGGTTTAAATTATCTCACAACAGGCACAATACTGTAATCCCCAATCCAACATTAATATTGGAATCAGCAAAATTAGATCAGATTATATCAGCCTGTAGCAAAAAACTTACATATTGGCAACAAGCAGCTGAGTCCAGACTCTGCCCCAGCATGTCTATGTCCAGCAGAAGCTGCATACAGCCTACGTGATCAGAGCACGATACCACATGCTGTGGTTACGTGTTAACAAAGTTGCAAGGAGTAGCAGTGATGTTGGCCACGTGGTAATATATGTTTTTTGTCAAAGTCTCAACAAGACATTGCAGCCGATTGCCAAATTTGTCATTCACAAGTTTCCCACTGTGGCACAAAACTGGGTAAGTTAAATACGACCAACCTCATCGTGCATTTAGGAAACTCCCGCAAGGTGGCTAAAAGTCATTTGCTATAAAACAAAAGAGCCACCCCGTCATTGGTGAGTAATGTTGGGTTTAAACGCTTCATTGAGCACCTCAAACCTCGGTATATTATTTCTAGCTGCACTAAATTGTGGATTAAACGATACCCCAGATACATAAAGACTTAAATGGGTCAGTTTTTCTCATACCTACTGTTGCTGAGTATTGTTGTTTGTGTAAGCAATATCTCTTGATCATGCCTTTCCAAACATTCCACACTACTGTATAACAGAAGTAATAAAAGTATGTATGACTCATGGTGATATTGGTATTGTATTGGAAATGTAAAAGTTGCATCAAGAGACCCCTAATAAAAATCCGTATAAAAAGCTGAAACTCAACTCAACGCCAGACGCCATGAGTGTAAAGGCAATTACAGGGGTGTTATTTCATGTCTAGAGGGCTCTAATCATGTTAAAAGGCATATTTAGAAGGTTGTAAACAGCTTTTCTATGCTCCAACTACAAAAATATTCCATTTATAAATACTACATTGTGAAACCAATTAACTGCGAAAAACAAGCAATCACTGTATTCCACTTTTTCCTTTTGTTTACATTTGTTTAATATAATTCAAGATGTCACTGTGGAAAATCACTTCTTCAATATCTGCTGCCATTCAAGACAAGAGGCTTGTTAAGCGTTCCAATCCGGGAAGTGAAGATTATGTTCATCTTGCACGGAGAGTGAAAGAGTCTGAAGAACTCCACTTGATTGGTCATTTGAGGGGGGACGTCCGAGCTGGTGCAGTTGATTGAATAACTCAAGGAGACGTGTGGTAGCAAAAGCAGCTGAGAATGTGCACATGGATGTAACGAAGGACTTGGATGGAGGCAGCTGTGGTTCCTGAGACCTGGATCTATGGTTAACCACCTTCCAATGATCCCTTCATGGGAAAAAAAGGTGGCGATGAGGGCACAGGGGTTGCGAAGGGAACAAGAATTGCAAAGGAAGGGAAGGTGAAAAAGTCCATGCCACCCCACATGGTACCTGGAGGGCCCACTGCAGAAGGAGGCCTTAGTTAACACTCAACCTTTTTCTGCTTGCAGAAAAAACACATTTTATAATATTCTTATCAGCCCCACACACCACAGCAGCAAAACAATGATTGTACCTTATTTTTTCAGAGTCCTTGCCAAGACCAGCTCAGTTGCACGCTACTCCATTGACGCCAATCTGCGGTGGACCGCGCTAGCCTTCAAACAGGGAACACCAGCTCCCCGAAAAAACAAGAGCCTTGCTGAACAACATACCAAGAAAAAAACAAAAAAAAAAGACATACGACACTGCTGACCTGCTGAACACTGTGTCGCTCAGGAAACTCAAAAGGATTTCTGAGGTCACATCTGCTATACAGGATAGAGAAGCACTATCTAGCAGATATGCATGCTCACAGACAACCACAATGTCAAACTACCAGCGTGAAATGTGGTGCATTATGAGCTGACAACTAAGTGACCACCACGTATGAAGAGAACGATGAGAAGCGACTCAGATATATCAATACAGGTCCACTTTTTGTGTGATTCCGTTTTTGTAAAAACTATTTGCCAAAAAACACAAACAAGTCCACTTGCCCTGTACGTTATTGTCCTGCCAAATCAAGTTCCCAAACAAAGCCCCCACGCGTTGCTGACTCACCGTCAGTGCATTTTTTTTTCTATTGCATGCGACTCTCAATAATCTGCCAAGGGGTCAAAGAAACAAAAAAAGCAATTTCATAAAGGTGAAAAACACTATTGAAATCAGTCTCAACAGGACCTATGAGAAGTCCACATCAACTATAAGTTCCATCCACTCATTTCACTTTTCATTACATTCTTGTTTCCCATATTTAAAAGTAGTTATATTAGTAATTATATAATATGCTAATTATGTTCTGTAAAATGTCTGTGTAGATTCTCAGTAATTCAGGTCATGGTAATCCGCAAATAGTTGCATCTACTGGACTTAGGTTGGACATTTTTTAGTAAAATGTTAAAAAAGTATTTTTTGGTAGTATTTTAGGGGTATGAAACAAATACTTCGTGTTTTGTCCAACTTTTTGGAGTGAATCACAATAAAAAAAACATAACACAAAATACGCAACTGAGAATTGGTATTGGGACGATCTGATTCACTATCGGTATTGGGTGCCGATACGGCCGTACTTCACTAATCAGAATTAGCTGATACCACCAGTGGAGAAAGCCGATAAGGCTGCTAACTCCAGTGTCTCTTGGCTAGCTGGCTGCAAAATGTTAGGAAGTGCGTTGTACCTACCACGGCTAAAGTACGTTTTTCCAGAGTGCAGAGCTGCTCTTTTTAGTTACTAATCCTCGCCTCTGTGGCGGTACATCATTATCACTAGAGGAGAATGAGGAATTGCTAAGACAGAGAAGTCATGCCAACTTCTACCTACCTTGAATCAGTGTTGCCAACTCTGGCAAAATTCCAAACACTTTCAGCAACATATTTTCCCAAAAGTGACTAGCGACAAATCTAGTGACATTTCTGGCATCGTTGAAGATTTTTCTCCAAGCAGTCACAAATTGTCAGTACACTGTCAGCTCCCGCGGCACACAGAGAGCATAATGGAGCTCCATACGTCCATAAATCACACATACGAGAGGCACAATCTAAATCGTGAATGTTTCTAATCTTCCCCAAATTACTCCACATTAGCTCACTCAAGGCTCAATCAGACTCGGTCACTCAACTGAGACAGTGTCTCCAAACGGGTGATGGAAGATTGAGGGTGGAGGCGAGCCTGAATGTAGACTTTGAGAGGCGCTGGTCGAGATAAAATATTTCATTATTTTATTTTGAGAACGTGATGGCCAATTTTAAATGAACATACAAAGAATCAAGAATAATTAAGGTGTTTTTACTCACTTTTTTTTTTTATTCTTAGAAGTTTTATGATTTTTTCCTTACATCATCAGTTACAACATCTGCAAATATATGCACACAGCCAGTGACATTATCTAGCACAGACACTGCAGGGTTTTTTTTTCGCCAGCTAGTCAGTAAAGCAGGTGTTTTTAATGATGAAAACCACCAATTTGAGGGAAGGAGCTCATCAATGTTAGGTTAATTGGCGACTCTAAATTGTCCATAGGTATGAATGTGAGTGTGACTGGTTATATGTCTTTGTTTGTCTATACTGTATGTGCCCTGCGACTGACTGGCGACCTGTCCAGGTTGTACCCCGCCTCTCGCCCAAAACCTGCTGGGATAGGCTCCAGCATACCCGCGACCCTAATGAGGATAAGCGGCATAGAAAATTAATGAATGAGCTCGTAAATTCAAATCACCTGCTGGTTGGAGAAAAAACCTGCAGTGTCTCCGACCTTCATGGCACAAGTTTGACATGTGATCTAGCGACTTCTAGGACTGACGAACTGCGTTACAGCAGAGAATAACCAGTTAGGAACAATACATTAGCAAACAGATTAAGAGTGTGGAGACAGAATAACATCTACATTGACAAATTACAATACTAAGAACGGACACATCCAAATATGACAAAATATGTAACCGCCTATGTCAGCAGCCAAAGCAGTCACCTAGTCACCTTTGCCTATTGGGACACATATGCATATATTCATACATTCAGGTATCGGGATTGGAACGGAGCATCCCTACTTAAAAGAGCCGTTTAAAAGACTTGAGTTGTTGGCAAATGTCACATCTCTAAGATACATTAGGGAACTCGATGTAACAACGGCAAGCCAGAGCGGTGTGTGGTTTTCTTTTCGGGATGGACGTACAAACACTACTGCAACGTGAAGAACATACGTGTTTGTCTGTGTAGGTAACACCAATCTCCACAAACAAAATCACAATTCTTTTAACATATTTACAACTTGAAACTGTCACAAATGAATGCATTTGTGAAGAAGTAATTCCATTGCTAATTCAATTGCTTTTGGGGGGAAGAAACTACTAACAATAACTCGTTTTTAATGTAGTTTGCATGAAGCAGCAGCAGCAAGTGCTTTTGAGCAGTTAATGAACCCAGTCGGCCCACCTAGCCCTTCTGAAATTGTAGTTTGCAGTTTTGCTCTACAGGTGGCGCATTTGGAGGTGTTTGTGATACGGGTGTAAACCTGCCCCAAGGACAAGGAAGACTGCAGCGTCGGGTTGCGTGTTTTGGCGGCTGGCAAGTTCCCATAACTGCAGGGGACAGTGATGACAAAGCTAAGCAAACTTATAGTAGAGGCGGCGCCGCCAAGGCAAACAGAGTGATGGAGAGGTCATGAGCCTTTACATGAGAGCGTACTATTCCCCCTCCCCACCCTTTTTCTTTTTTTATTCGCCACTGCTTCTTCCTCTCCCTCAGTCGCACATTTGTGTGGGCTGACTGGAAGCTCCTCTCCCGTTAACTTGATCTATCCTTTGTTCCGCCTCGGTCTTCCTCCGGCGCTCCGTATTTTCTCAACATGACGCCGTTTAAATCTTTCAGCAGATGGAGCGCACTGCTGTTTTCTCTGGCCGCTCCTGGGAGGGAAGCAAGCCCAATGTGCCGGACGAGGGCCCTGAGTGAGACCACGCAAGTGCTGATAAAAAAGCAAAATATGAGCTCATTGACTAACAAAAATAATACTGACTTCGTTAGAGAGAATACTGTATAGTAGTTGCTACATCTGCCACACCTTTCTTGTGCTGCTGCTTCTGCAATGAGAGTGAATGGAATCATAAACCTAAACAAGCCTGCTGAGGGGCCCTCTCCAGGGGCGTGTCCCAGAGGTGAACCTTGCTGCTCGTAGCACATTTTTCCCCAAACTATCATGAATCGAAAAGGAACATTCAAGGAGAGGTGGGGGGTGTCTTTGTTAAGAGAGGTAAAAACATTCTGTGGCTAATTGGATATCCATATTTAAGCAATTAGCTCAACAGCTCTGCGCTTACGCACAGTCGCAGCAGAGCGTGTTGTGCTTAGCATCATGTTTCACTGTGGAAACACGGACGGGACTTTCTGAACCCATAACAGAGAACAGAACTCCAAACCAAAAGCCGGCAGTGCGCTCACACACATGCGTAACTCACATCTTGTACGTGGAAGTAATAGAAACAAAAACAAAGTTGACCTGCAAGTGTGGTCATCGCTGACGGACGCAATTTGCTTCCCTTCAGTGGGCTCAAAGACCAAATGGTTAATGTAGCTCCGGTGGCCCTCCATCACCTGGGAAACAAAAAACACATTTTTACTATAAAAGCACTTGAAAATAAAACAAAATATTCATAAATTGGTGATGACCCATCACGATTTATTTAGAACTGTTCCAAGGTGCGTATGGGTGGAGTGGCGAGACATTGCTGCTTCGGCAGCTCTCGGTAATTTTTCTCAGCAATTTTCTCAGATGAGAAGAACTTTTGCCTACATGGGTGAGTAAATTGGCTCGAGAGGAGCCAGTTGAGGTGGCTGAAGTGGTTGAGGTTGAGGTGGCTCCGGCATCTAGTCCGGATGCCTCCCGGGCGCCTCCCTGGTGAGGTGTTTCGGGCATGCCCAGCCGGGAGAAGGCCCCCGGGAAGACCTAGGACACGCTGGAGGGACTATGTCTCACAGCTGGCCTGGGAACACCTTGGTGTCCTCCCGGTGGAGCTGGAAGAGGTCGCTGGGGACCGGGAAGTCTAAACTTCCCTACTGAAGCTGCTGCCCCCGCAACCCGGACCCGGATAAGCGGAGGAAAATTGAATGGAATGGGTGAGTACAGTTATTCAAGTCTTGCACGATAAACTACGTCTTTCTATGACTGCCTACCTTAAACGTCTTGAGAAGCATGGCAAAACACGCCTTTCCATGACGTATATGTCGGATATATGCCACATGAACGTTCACAGTGCAGTCGCATCGCATACATATCCGATTTATATGTACATATGAATGAGACCTAAGTCGCATTTGAAACTATCGGAATTGTGCTGTTCACACGGACATGAAATCAGATACAGGTTGCATATGAGCAAAGAAATCGTAATTCCCCTGCAGTGCGAACATGGCTTAATTTGGGCATCTCCTAAAGGTGCAAAATCATTTTCATTTTCCATCACAGTAAAATTCTGTGGATTCTACAGGGTGACATGGCTCAGGTCTCCCAATTCATGGGTTGCTGGTTCTATCCACATTTCTTGTGCAATTGTTCAAGATATCTATACATTTCATATCTATACAGATATTTCATATCAAAATATTCATTTCTATTCATTACAACAATCATTATCTGTGTTTATATTCTGACATTTTTGTACGAACCGTTTCAAATCATTCCAACATAAAAATGTGCATCCCATTTAGTACATGTCGGCTACTTGAAAGGCGCTCAAGGACTTTTCTAGAAATTCCCACAACAGATTTTAACACATCAAACAGCTCCTCGTAGCTTTAATAGCATCTGTGCAAACGTTACAGTATGTAGGATATTCATTTACTTTAATATCGATCTGCACATGAAACTTAATTTAAATCTGGTGGTGTGAAATAACTTCTTTAATACTTTGGTTAGAGAAGTAAATGAGGTATCAAATAAAGTCAGTCATGTTTTGTCAGATAGAATTTATCATTCAACCTGTTAATTCATTCTTTGTTAATTTAACCTGCAGTGATGGTTGCACTTTATTCAAATAAAACGTGAATGCATTTGCCATGAATTGTTGTTTACCTTTTTGTTTATATCCATAATTAATGTATACATGCTTCCTTTACAAAAAGCAAAGGGAATTTAGGAAACTTCACCTGCACTGTTCAGTATCCATGGATTTATTTCACAGTAAGACTGCTTGAATTTTTGGCAAAAAAGTTACTGAATCGTTTTAAAGTTACTGAATTGTTTTGGATCGTATGGTTCTAAATGAAACAATATATAAACGTTATGGTATTATGAATTAAATCAAAATAAATCGTTACACCCCTACTAGAAATGTGTTAAAATCTGTTCCCCGCCTGAGGATCAAACCAGCAACCATCAGGTAGTAAGGTGTGCACTCCATGACTTGAGCCATGACATAAAAATACAGTGAAACCTGGGGATAAGAAATGAATTTGTTCCGAAAGTTTTTTTGTAAGCCGAATTTTTTTGTAACCCAAACAACATTTAACATGAAAATTGCCTAATTCGATCCACTGACCTGGAAGACTCTTCATACAATGAAAAAAACACTGCTCTGCACAATTAAAACTGTATAAATAACGAGTATTGTAACAAATGTAATGTAATAAAACCTGAAATAGAATGTATACAGTATTGAGTTAAAATTCCAAGTTTCTTACCTTTAATAGGCAGAAAAGTGCAGTACAGTACAGTATGTAATTGGCAGCGTGCTAAGGTATCTGCTTTAACTCCTGTCCAAACTTTCGTGAAAGCCAGCACCATTGCTGAACAGCCGAATGACGTCCGTCGATGACGACAGGGAACCCGGCATGTTTGACGGCGAAATTGCCCAGCTGTTCAAGTCAGATAAAGAAGATGTATTTGTGGGAGAGTGATTAAAAATACACTGAGTGTATTGTTAAATAGTAGAATAAAATGTCGACTTCCGTTGTGCATCAGTTGCCTTTTTTTGTAGACCATATGTTTTAGCAAGTGCCTTAAAATACGGTAAATCAGGAAAATTCCGGAAAAAAACAAGTTTTGGTAAGATCGACAAACTTTTGTAAAGCAAATTCATTTTTGTAGTTATTTTCGTATCCCGGATTTTTTGTACTCCGGGGCATTCATATTCCGGGGTTTCAAAGTATTCCATTCCATTTTCTGTCTGCTTCGAACCAGCCAGGTTGAAGGCTTGTCAATAGAAGAGGGAAAATATTCCATTCCGAACAAAAGGATATTTCAACATTCCATCTACACTTCAATTCAGCATTTACACAGTTTCGCCTACCCCCACCACCACCGCCCCCCAGATTTGGTTGCCCTCGCTGACAATCATGTTAGAAGTATTTGAGGGGCCCGTCGTTACAACTTTGTCCAGAAGATAGCATAGTCAGAGGCACTTCAGCTTGCTTAAGGAAGGAACTGGCCAACAACTCACTTGATAAGACATTGCAAACAAATGGTCGTTGTGCAAAACGATAGTCTTTATCATGCTGCGAAGCAAAAATTAAACAGTACATAACAGCCAAGTTAGCACACAACAGCAATGAACTACCATTCTATATGGTAGCGACTAAGCGCTAACAACTGTAATGTTATTCACAAAGTGCCAGTAAGGCATGCTGGGTACTCCTTTGACACTGCCTTGATGCTATAATGTAGTTTATATATATATATATATATATA
>QODF01000038.1:3803711-3827152 GCA_024372805.1 Oostethus manadensis
TTTTAGTAAATCGCCCGCTCGGCAAGAACCAAATGTTTTATAGCGTGTTAATTGTAGCCACAGATGCTGAACTACCTTGACCTCATGGCGATCCTGAAGATCCGACGTCAGGAGGCGTAGCTTTTTGTCGGCTGCGGCTGTGCAAAATCTGCAAAGACAAGAGAGGGATGGTGTGAAAACAAAGAAAGAAAAACACGGCAGCAGACATGTCACGCTGAAGTAAATGTGCAAAGAAAACGTCAGTGTGTGTGGCAGAAAATTGGACGGCAGTTAGTAGAACTCTGCCTGGTAGTTACTGGTACTAATTGTGCACTCATGTAAACGGAGAAAAACAAGAACTCCTGCTTGGTTTTGAGGACTTCCCTCTAATCAGGCGCTGCATATTATTCACATAATTACACTGATGCACTCGTGACAAGGAAAACACACACTCATCAACAGAATACGCAGACGGCGGCTCACACGTTTGCAGCAGCGCAGTCTGGTGAGAGGTCATCCCAAACTACAGCCGGAGAAGATTAGATGATATTAGCGTGGACCATCCAAACCTCCAGGGTGACGAACGGAGGACATTATACACATTAAGCCCAGTGTGAGATCAAAGAGCACAATTGGTTGTGCTCAAATAAAGGTTGCTAATAGCGCAAAAATGCCACTCAGCAGTGACACGCATCAGTCTCTAAGGTGAGGTAAGACATTACTCGAGAAATAAAAATAAAATAGATTTGCCATTAGTGTTATTCCGCCTTTCCAAAGACGATTTTGGTAAAGACAGAACAAGTGAACTGAGTGTGTATTCTTCATGAAAACAAATGAGTCATGTTGCTTCCCTCTGTGTTTTTAGCCATGTTTAACGTTCAAGCTGCTGTGCTGGACGGCAGTTGCTTTGTTACTCAATCACCCTCCAATTCCTCTTGCCCCCCACCCCCCTCGTCTCTCACACTCTCCATGGGCCAGTGCCTGGCGCGAGCCAGTGAGAAACGTTTCCTGGAAAGTGCAGCTTACGTGCACACCACAGACAGGGTTGGAACCCGAGTGGTGGATCATCAGCGCAATAACGTGCGCACGTCACAGTGCTTGGCGGCGGGAGCCTGCGGTGTGGTAGAGCTATTGCTTTGCCTTTCACCTTTGATTACGCAATCACACCTCAACACCTCCGAGATGGAACACGGGACCATGTGAACCACCTCTACAATTAAGAGAGAGGAAAGTAGTGCTTTCTAACAAGCTAGTTAGGCTTGCTTCAATTCTGACAAGGACTTTGTTGACATTTTGGCAGTTGCGGTGAAAGCGAGCGAGACAGCTAATCCTTGTCCTGGAAGACTTAATAATTACTGTGCAGATGAGAATGTTTGAGAAAAGAGTGAAGTCTGGCACCATGTTTGAGCACTTACATAATAAAAATGACAAGACTTGACACACAAATGGCATCAATCTCCACTTCTGTCTCTATCAAAGTCTCTCTTAAAGTGGACTAAGCATAAAGAAGCCAGTGAAGTAGCACCTGATAGTTGGAATCCTGTCCAGATGAGACTCGGGGCTCCAGGCAAGAGCATCCACGCGCAATTCGTGGTGAAACGCACGGAGAACGTTGAAGTCGACTCCTTCCACATCTATATCCTCCTCCTGTGGTCCCAGAAATGTATTTTGGGAGTACTAAGCAAAGAAGGATGTCAAGTAAAGCATGCTTTACCTGGAAGACGCAGGTGCCCACCACCACATACTGGTTCCCACCATAGGCCAGTAGAGAGGCGGGCATCCCCGAAGCAAAAGGACTGAACTCCACCACGTGGACGTAGTCGTCACAAGGCACTGTGTAGCTCGGACCTCGGCTGGTGTCGTCCGGCATGCCGAGTGTCCTGGTGCCACCCATCCTAAAACACAGGATGGAACATTTTTCCAAAGAAATATACAGTTCACTGTACATGTGCAGCACAGTTGGGCAACAATCAGACGTAACATAACTACATAAAATCAAAATCAGTATACACTAAGAATCAGTATACACAAGTCGACACCATATAGAAGAGCTGTGCTTTCACAAAGATGATATAACATTTTGTCGTGAATTTGTGTCACGTTTGTGCAGAAATCATTAGAAAGCGCTTTCGGGATAATGCAGTCACCACAACCACAAAATAAACCTCCAAATGAGGATTAAATGACATCTGTAGTTGCCGGGAGAAGTTTCTAGAACATGCTATAACAGTCAACACAGTAGCCAAAATTAGCACAATATAGCTAGCTAGCATTCTACGGCAACAAGTCAACTCTCACGCAATCGATTTGGTGTTTTGTATTAGAGCTACTTATTCACTCTTGAGTTAAATCATTCTCTTGTTAGACTTGATATATGGCTAAAGATAGAAGACAACGTGTCACCTTGGCGTTTAATAGTCCGCTGAATCAAAAGCAGCGCGGGTGGGGGATGTAGTCAAACTTCTTCCGGCTTCGGCTCGGAATGTACCAATGCGAGTAAAATTTGGGGGGAGCGCATCAGTGACGACTTCATTAAAAGACATTTTAATACGCTTTGTTTTTTATTTGTGATGCATAGTTAAATTACACGTAGAGAGATTTTAAAGAAGAGAATGTCTCATTGTATCAGTGTTTAAATTTAGTCCGGATTTTTTTTTGTAATAAAACAGGCTTCAATCTTGTACAAGTGGATTGGATCGTGAATGGAGACGTCATCAGCAATTTAAAATTTCAAAACAGCTGAGTCGCTATTCGAGCACCTCGGGGGCATTTACGAATATAACTGGAGGTTTGTGTTGTTTTGTAAACATTTACTCTGTCTATGAATCGTCGTAGCTCGTTAGCTTTGCTGAAAAAGTGTGCTTTGATTATATCAATACCAAGGGTAGTATTGGTGATAGGTTCGATAATAGTGTCAATAGATTTTATTTTCTTGTTCACAAATAAGTTTTTTGATATTTCAGCTTAAAAGTTTTGTCATTTCTTTTATCATAGCTGCAATACTGACCCTTGGTATACCAAAATATGCAGTATCGTACACCCCTACAGTTAAAATTTTTGGTTTTATTATGCATTATATCTGTTTTAGGAAATGATGCAGGCTTTAGGCGACACTTTGAGACAAATGGTGAAGACATTCAGACAAGAGTGTCCTTGGCTGAAGAAGTCAGAGAGGACCACAGTTCACGGCGCTGACGCCATGCTGATGGTGCTGCAGCTGGCCATGGCTGACGTCAGCAAACAGGTAGTTGAACCAATTGAGTCTTAAAGCGCATATGCAACCAAAGGCGATTTAAGTAGCCCTCTCTGCAAACTGTCATGACTGCAAGCGTCAAGATGACTGTCATCACGCTCAGAACTGATGACATTACCACAGAATTCTGGCGCTTGAGTGGTGGAATAAAAAGTGGCCCGATTGATTTTAGACAACTGCTCACTGTTTTCTCTTGTTCCCGTGACAGCAAAGTGGAGAGTTCAAGGTGGCTCTCAGCGACGTCCTGATGGTGTGGAAACACTTACTGCTGCACAAACTTCACCTGCAAACCCCCGGGGCCTCCCGTTTGGATAACTATGATCTCATCCTGGAGGCCTACGAAGGCTTCCTTAAGCGTTCCAACGCAGTGGATCTGGTCGACATTCTCTCTCTGTGCAAAGAGCTGAGAGGGCATTCTGAGGAGCTTGTAAACCCTGTGAGTAGACTGATAAGGGTGCAATGTTTCCACAGTAATGCAATCTATACGTGGCAGTGGTGGATTGACATAATGGCATCTTTGTCTAATTAGTATTATTTGCCAAGATGCATTTGCATGTAATTGTAATAAACGCTTTCTTTGGTCCCAATTTACAGTGGAACCGTGGTTAACATCATAAATTTGGAACCAGAAAGTCCAACTGTACCCTAAATGTACGCTAACTGAATGAATTTGTCTATAAGAAATCATGTAAATTCAATCAATCCATTCCAGAAAGCCATATGCGGTTCAAAAAAATTAGAGGAACACATTTTATTCAGAGTATAATAACCTATTAGTCAAACATCTGGGATATTGATCTGGTCATTTAAGTAGCAGAGGGGGTTGTGAATCAGTTGATCTGTTGATAGCATGGTGCGGTACCTGGACACTACAGAGGTTGCACAAGTAACCCGACTCCTCCAGGATGGCACATCAATACGTACCGTTGCAAGAAGGTTTTCTGTGTCTCCCAGCACAGTCTCAAGAGCATGGAGGAGATTCCAGGAGACTGGTAGTTACTCCAGGAGAGCTGGACAGGGCCATAGGGCCATCCTTAAACAATCACCAGGATTGGTATCTGCTCCTTTGCAAGGAGGAACAAGATGAGCACTGCCAGAGCCCTACAAAATGACCTCCAGCAGGCCACTGGTGTGAATGTTTCTGACCAAACAATCAGGCTCCATGAGGGTCCGGTAGTGGACCCTGTGCTCACCGTAGAGCTTGACTGGCATTTGCCATAGACCACCAGAATTGGCAACTACGCCACTGGCGCCCTGTGCTCTTCACCGATGAGAGCAAGTTCAACCTGAGCGCATGCCACAGATGTAAAAGGATCTGGAGATGTCGTGGAGAGCGTTATGATGCCTCCAACATCATTCAGCATGACCGGTTTGGTGGCGGGCCGGTAAAGGTCTGGGGAGGCATAACCCTGGAAGGACGCACAGACCTCTACAGGTTAGATAATGGCACACTGACTGCTATTAGGTATCGGGATGAAATCCTCGGACTTGTTGTCAGAACCTACGCTGGTGCAGTGGGACCTGGGCTCCTCCTGGTCCACGACAATGCCCGACCTCATGTGGCCGCAGTATTGTATGAGTATTCCTGGAGGATGAAGGAATTGATACCATTGACTGGCCCCCACGTTCACCTGACCACCACCGTCACTCTCACACACACACACACACACACACACCACTTTCATACTAGGCAATGTGGGTGAAGTGCCTTGCCTAAGGACACATTGGGCCGTATTGTACGCCAACCAAAAAAATTTACCTAAACCGAAGCAACATTTTGGCTTACATTTTTGATGTTAACTGAAAACTTGCTACCCTGTGTGGACGCTAATTGAGGCGTCACTGTGTTTTTAATTAGGAATTAGTGTAATATTTTAGTATCTGCTACTTAATCTCTAATTTTTTTGCCAAGGTCCAGCTATTTGAGTTCCTATCAGGTAACACGGGAGCCAACCCTGCCTCGTTCATGCCATCAACACCGTCTATTAAAAGCCAACCCTGCAGCTCACAGGTACCACTAATCATCTCCACCCTCTCAAGAAGCACCACTTTGATCTGGGTGCGCCCCCAACCAGGTCAAAGCAGCAGTGAGGAGAGTTTTCTGCTCCTACCTGAGCTTGCTCGTCAACTCCAAGAACGACCTGGCCTTGGCACTTACGCTGGATGTCCCCAGCCGCTCGCTGGGCCGTCAGACCTTCACTGATGTTAAACATGCCGCACGGAACAGCAGCACGTCCCTTTTTTTGGTAAGAATGACGGGAATACCTTACCTGAGCCGGTATTGACTGGAAGTGCTCTCCTTGCATCGGCAGGCGCTGACTTCTTTCGTGAGGGCCATCCAGCTTGGCGGGAAGGGCTACGCTCCGGCTCATTCGAACCCACTGAGGAAACACTTCAAGGGCCTGTCCAGCTTTGTGGAGTTCCTGGACAACTTGGAGGAGATCCTGGGGGAGACGCATGACCCAAGGTGCGCCATGCACTCGTTTCCTGCAGCAAAGTTGCATTTTAATGTTGGGAAACGTCAAATGGGAATCTTGAGAGCTTTGTTGACAGTTTTAGCTCTTAAAACAATTGAACTTGAGAAAAAGTCAAATGCAGATAACTGCGCCATCTATTGGATTTGCCTTATTCACTTTATTAAAATGATCAATTTTACTAGAGAGAAAAATCTTAATTGTTTTCATTATAGTCCAAAAGTCACAAGCCAAAGCACACTCACTCACCCATGACATTGGTGTGCTTAATAAAGACGTGTCGTTCAATTAATGCGATTGTTCCTCTCGCAACTAACGATAACTGATCAGTTTCATAATAAAAATAAGATATGACCCAAAATAATCCAAAAACCCACAACATTTTCACTTGCCCACAATGACATTGGTGTGCCTAATGAAGACATGTCGTTTTAATTAATGCAATTGCTCCTCTTGTAAGTAATGTCTGGCACATTTTAATGTGCAAAATATGACTCACGTAATCCAAAAGTTAAGTCACCTGACACTGTGTGTGTGTGTGTGTGTGTAATAGGCGTGTTTAATGCGATTGCGCCTCTCACAAGTAATTGACAAAGTATTTCATAATAGAAATAAAATACAAAGACTCAAAATAATCTAAGTCAAAACCCAAGGCACGCTTACTTACCTGCAACATTGTTGCGCGTAACCACCTGTCGTTTCAAAAATGCGATTGCCCCTCGCAACTGATACATTTCATGTTGGAGCTTAAATACAAAGAAGAATCCAAAAGTGTGTATGGGATCGCTCCTATTCCAAGTAACACATTTTATAATTAGAAATAAAACAGAGTCAAAATTATCCAAAATTCAAAACCCGTGGCTGTCTCATTCGCCCACAACTACCTTTGTGAGCGTAATAATGACGTGTCATTTAATTAATGCAATTGCTCCTCTCTGATGTAATAACTGACACATGTCATGGTAAAAAATAAAATACAAATACTCAAAATAATCCATAAATCAAAACCCGCGGCAGTCTCATTCACCCACGACTACATTTGCATGCATAGTAATCTGTCATTTAATAAATGTGATCACTCCTCTCACAAGAAATGACAGCCGGCACCTTGCACAATAGTAATAATCAAAGGGATCAAAATCAGGGAAATTGCAGTTTAAAAAAACTGTACTTTTTAGACGTACAAATCAAAAGAAAATATTCTTGCAGTTTGTGGGTGGGTGGTGCTGCTAATGCTAAAATTGCCGCTAACGACTCATGTCCGCAACGGCCGAGAACGCATCAAAGGCCGGGTTTGGCGTCTTAATGCGATGTGAATCTCATGCAGCTCCACACGTCATCCCGTAACAGAGGGCATTTGGCCATTCAGTGAGGCTGGCACCACAACACAAGTGCTTATCAGGAATGATTTAGCCGCTGGATCAGTCGAGGCCGCACCCGCCCAGGCGAGGCAGAACAACACGCTAGGGCTCTCGGTTCATGAGGCACGGATGAACTCGGGCCCGTCTGTCAGCAGTCTGTGCGCTCGAGCCCTCGGGGGAGGACTGTATTACCTCGTGCAAACACCTTCCGCTACCGGGCCCCATCTTCTGTTCCCACATATTTCCCTGACTACTGAATCCTGTCAGGGCTGGACCTCGTCTAACAGGACCAGTATCTCCTTGAAACGCCACACGCCTCTTTGAGACCTGACAATTTAAAAATGTTTAAAAACTTATTCACAAGGGATTTGTATCCTCGTAGTGTGTGCGGGGCAAAGCTGGTGTCGGCCATTCGGGCGGCCTTGGTGAAGGGATGCTCCGGTGAGGATGCGGTGAGGGCCGCGGCCGAGGAGACGGCAGCCGAGCTTAAGAATCGGATCTTCCAGCTGAACCAGACCCAGAAAGAGACCCCGCTAGCAAGCGGGGTGGGGATCAGCCCTGCCAGGGTAATAGTTAAGAAGACTCATCTGTGATATGTAGTATTCTACGCTGGTCACTAGGTGTCAGTAATGTTACTATACTTTACTGTTAGTGAGACACACAAGCACCAGACTTGATTGCCGGAACCAGAGGCTTTTATTGGAGGTTTGAATGATCTCACAACAGGCACAATAGTTCCTAACACAGGCTAAAACTTTGAACCCCTTATGTCACTTCCTGTGCAACAACACACACTAGCACTGGTCTTATTTTTGTCATTTCTCTTTTTAAAGTTTAAGGGGCACTGTAGGGGTGTTTTTTCATGTTTAAAGGGTTCTAATGCTATAAAGTGTATTTAGAAGGTTGTAAACAGGTGTTCTATGCTCTTAACTTGCGAAATATTCAATGAAAAAGAAATTCTACTTTGAAATTTGCTTATTGTGGTTGGGTCTGCAATCAATTACCATAAAAAAGCAACCTTGTATGTCAATAAATCATGCTGTTTTGTTCTAAAAGAAAAAAGCATATTTAAGCATTGTACCTGTTTTTAAACAAAATTAAATTAAGCATTTTCAAGCTGAAATATCTCTAAGTTAAAAAAATGGAATTCATTAGCACAAAAATTGACTAGCACAACAGGCTTTTATTACAGGTTTGAATGGTTCTGAACCCCGAATGTCACTTCAGGTCCCCTAGCACCGGAACGCATTTGCAGCAATACACACAAACAGTCTTACGACCTATTTTCTCTTATGTCTACTATATTGGGTAATAGTGGTGTAAAGGGGACTATAGGGATGTTATTTGATGTCTTGGGAGATCTAATGTTAAAAACCTTATTTAGAAGGTTGTAAACAGGTTTTCTATGTGACAAAAATATTTATTTTATGAAGAAGAAATCCTACTTTGCGGAAATTTACTTATTACAGTCTGGGCTCGAACCAATTCATCGCCATAAACAAGCAATTACTTTATCTCAATTAACAAATCATGCTGTTTTGTCACTGAATATGGCCTATTAACTAAAAAAAAAAAAACATTTAAGCTAATTTTACATATTTCATGCGTAAATTATGCATTTTCAAGTTTAAAATGGTTAACTGAGGTAAAATACAAATGTAATGCATTCAGAAGATTCTTTCTAAGATGTGATATGTCCTATTCTACATTAGTCACTAGGCATCGGTAATGTTACTGTAACTTTTGGGTGAGATATACAAGCACCAGACTTGATTGCCTGGAACAACAGGTTTTTAATGATCTCACAACAGGCACAATAACCTCTAACGCAGTTCTATGCTTAACTCTACTTTGAACCCCACAAATCTTATTGGTCGTTTTTTCCCCTTCAATTATATTGTACTATATATTCTACTCCTTTACACTATTGGGCCATAGGAGTGTAAAGGTGACAATAGGGGTGTTTCATGTCTAGAGGATTCTAACGTTGTTAACCGCATTTTATTCATTCATTCATTTTCTATACTGCTTATCCGCATCAGGGTTGTGGATATGCTGGAGCCTATCCCAGCTGACTTTGGGTGGGAGGCGAGGTACACCCTGGACTGGTCGCCAGTCAATCGCAGGGCACATATAGACAAACAAAGACATACAATCATTCACACTCACATTCATACCGATGGACAGTTTAGTCACCAATTAACCTAACATGCATGTTTTTGGAATGTGGGAGGTAGCCGGAGAAAACGAACATGCAAACTCCAGACCGAGATGCCTAACAGAGATTCGAACCCAGAACCTCCTGGCTGTGAGGCCAACATGCTACCCATTCATCCATCGTGCGGCCTGTGGAAAATATTTAATTTTAAAATAAATTCTACATATAACTTGACAGTTATTATGGTCAGGTCTGTAAGCAATTAACCTTAGCCATTAAAATTTTCAGATTTTTTTTTTCTCTTTAAAACCTGCAGAAAAACGTTTTTCCATGTTTGCTTTGCTGATTGCTGTTTTTCGCTGAAATTTGCCCTTTTGTTTGGTTAAGCATAGCAGTCACTCCGACGACAAAACTTGTCGCAAGGTGAACACAAGTTGATATATTAGCCTGACAACCAGACTAAAGACTACGCCGTGACTCCCATTTCATTCCATTTGTGTCGTCTTACATTATCATTCACTAGTGGTGAGAGTAGCTGTACAGTTCATACTTGAAAAGACATTTTTATGGGCGTATAAATTGCTGGCGAGATCTTCTGTTCTCATAAAATGTCTTGAACGCTGGAAGGTCTGTGTTCTACTGGCACTTACTAACCAAAGCTGTCCCGCAGCCCAAAGCATATGCGGTCAATCACGCCACGGCGTACGGAGGCCGGGATACGGTGAAGCTGCTGATGGCGCTGCTGGACGAAGAAGCGCTTGCGCCGCCCTGCGCCAACAAAGCCGAGCTGCTGTCCGAGGACCAGCCGGTCCTCAATGGAATCAAGGGGACGTGTGTCCTCACCTTGTTTAGGTCTGGAACCCCTATGACTCCTACGTTTAACTGCTAAGGTCCCCGTGGGCCCTGAGCGAGTCCAAAATGGGCCATGACAAGTGATGAACCCAATCTCCAACCACATGATGTCATGCTTTTAAAAATGTCTCTCCCTCTTCAGATCCCCTGAAGTGTCTACTGGATCTTCACCAGAGCCCCTCAAGAACAGAGTTCAGAGCCACCTGGACCTGCTGAAACCCAAGGTATGGTCCTACTCAAAATCAATAGCTGCATTCAACAAAAATAAACAGAATATAATGCTTAAACGTTCCAAAAAGTGACTGATAAAATGTGTGTAGTGGACCAAAGGAATGTAATGAGAATGTAGTATTTTGATCTTTTGGCTTTTATTACTTTTTACAATTGACAATAACGCTTAAGTTAACAAAGGCATTGAAAAATCACTTTTATTTGATCAAAGTAAGAGAGAACGTACTATTTTAATCTTTTAATATTTTGGCATCTAATGTCACTACATTTTTTTAAGTGAATAAAAACGCATAAGTTAACAAAAGCAGTGATATCACTCACTCTATCCAAACTCTGACTTTTAAAGTTAAGTTTGCAAAATCGTTGCAGTTGGTGCACAGAAAAAGAGCATTTTGGGCTTTGGACTATTTTGACTATTTTGCCCCCAAAAGTCAAATCAACAGATTTTGACTACATTTTCTTAACAATGGAAAATAATGCTTACACTACTTTAGACGTCTTGTTTGGATTGTTTATGAAAAAGTAGTTCAACAGTGTAGAAAAGTTAGATATTGCTGAAAAAGGATTCTTTGAGTCGTTGGTAGGCAGTTCTAGTGCCACCTGTTGCTTGCGAGCCGCTACAGGTGCAGTGGTTGTACAAGCACGGCGGGTGGCATATGTTAAAGACATTCATGTGATGCGGCGAGCAGATGTCTTCCCACTCTTCCTGTTTGAGAGCCGCGAGGGTCCCGCAGCAGCTCACCTCTCCCTGACCTCGCCTTTCGGAGAAGTCTCAAAAGCGATTTCGACTAGGTTTAGCATCCGTGTTTCCCTTTATCCGTGCCGCCGGTCCAGGAGCTGGAGGCGGGGTGAGGGCGCTCCATCCCGTCGGTTACTTCTGATTGGCGACAATTTTCTGGTGTGGTTATTCTTTTCTCGCCTGCGTCAACCTGGAAAGGCTGACACCTGTTCCTGTCAGGAATGTTCGGGTTTAGGTATGGGAACTACACGCTTCCAAGTGGTCATGTGGATTTGGTCTTAGTAGTGTGGGCGAGTTGGATCTGGCTTTTCCTCCCTAAGCCTCCTTTTTATTCAAATACGTTGTTTGGAAATGCTTTTATTTTCATCCCTTATCTTATCTTATCTTAGCCTGCTGCATTTCTCTCCCCCAAGCATGGCCCCAAATCCTGGGATTGAGATAATCCCGAGCAGGCCTTGATAAAGGCTGAGGATTTTTAAGACGAATCTCTCCGAAACAAGACTTGGGCATCGTCTTTTATGTAATCATTGGCTTTGGCTCCAAAAAGTTCATCTGTAGCGTGCATCAGGCCTTGGACAGAGGTGTGTAGCCTAACTGGCATTCAGGGGGCAGGGTGGGCAGGAGCTCAGAAAAGGACCCCAAAACTAAATGGATCTGCTTTAGGTGGGAACCAGAACGATCCGATCCCAGTTTGCCTGCACCTACAGAGACCAAGAACTGCCCCCTCATGTCCTGGACTTCTCCAGTTCTATCCAGGTCCCGAGTTACATGCATCCTGCCCCCAAACCCAAAACTGCGCATGTGGAGGTCCTGCTGTCAGGTGTGTATGGTGATTTATCATTGGTCTTTGGACCTAAACCAGTCCAGTAATGACGATAATACATTTCAATAGTTCATTATGTACAATGCATATCGTGTTATTAGCATGTTGAGTGCACAAGCGCGTTCACCAAATGGAGCCTAACCACCCTCAATGGCGGTGTGTGCATGAAAGGAAAATTAAAAAGAAATTAAACATTGTGAAACGTGAAAGTGGAGAAATCCTAGAAACAAACAGGCACTGCTATGTTTTTGAACACGCACCTTTCAACTACTTGGCCAATTGCACAACCTTATGATCTTTCTATTCATGAATGCTGGTTCTTGTTTGTTTTTTGAGAATATACTGCACTTACTGGTAATCATCTGGTTAGTAACATTGCACTGCTTGTATTTTGAACAGTAGATATGCTCAAAAGTTCCATCCATCCATTTTTTTTTCACTTATCCGTCGGGCCACTTTGTCCAGCTCTTCCCGGCAGATGCCGAGGCGCTCCCAGGCCAGCCGAGAGACATAGTCCAACGTGTCCTGGGTCTTCCCCGAGGCCTCCTACCGGTTGGATGTGCCCTGAACACCTCCCCAGGGAGGCGTCCGGGAGGCATCCTAACCAGATGCCCTAGACACCTCAGCAGGCTCCTCTCAACGCTGAGGAGCAGCGGTTCTACCGGATGACAGTGCTTCGCACCCTATCTCTATCCCAACCACCCTGCGGAGAAAACTCATTTCGGCCGCTTGTACCCGCGGTCTTGTCTGTTTGGTCTCTACCCAAAGCTCATGACCATAGGTGAGGGTAGGAACGTAGATCGACTGGTAAATTGAGAGCTTTGCCTTTCGACTCAGCTCTCTTTTCACCACGACAGACCAGTACAGAGTCAGCATCACTGCAGACGCTGCACCACTCCGCCTTTCCATCTCGCGTTCTATCTTTCCATCACTCATGAACAAGGCCCCGAGGTACTTAAACTCCTCCACTTGGGGCAGGAGCTCATCCCTGACCCGGAGATGGCACTCCACCTTTTCCCGGGCGAGAACCATGGACTAATTCTCATCCCAGCCGCTTCACACTCAGATGCAAACCGAGCCAGTGAGAGTTGAAGGTCACGGCTCAATGAAGCCAACAGGACCACATCATCTGCAAAAGGCAGAGACCGAATCCTGCGACCACCAAACCCATACCCCTTAACGCCCTGGCTGCGCCTAGAAATTCTGTCCATGAAAGTAATGAACAGAATTGGTGACAAAGGGCAGCCCTGGTGGAATCCAACCCTCACTTGAAATAGGTCCGACTTATTGCCGGCAATGCGATCCAAACTCTGACACCGGTCATACAGGGAACGAATCGCCTGGATTAGGTGGTTCGATATCCCATATTTCCGGATCACTCCCCACACTATTCCTCGAGGAACACGGTAGGATGTCTTCTCCAAGTCCACCAAACACATGTAGACTGGTTGGGCAAATTCCCATGCACCCTCAAGACCCCTGTCCTCCTCCTTCTTCCTCTTCGACTGCTTGACCACGTATATAGACGTACGTATTGTGGACCACGTATAGAGGTGGTCCACGACCAGGACGAAAACCACACTGCTCCTCCAGAATCCGTGATTTGACTATCCGGCAGGTCCTCCTCTCCCCTCTACCTTACCAGGAAGGCTGAGAAGTGTGATCCCACGATAGTCAGAACACACCCTTTGGTCCCCCTTCTTAAAAAGTTGGACCACCACCCCGGTCTGCCAGTCCAGGGGCACCGACCCTCATATCCAGGCACTGCTTCCATGTTGGAAGACATGTCGGTGGGATTGAGGAGGTCTTCAAAGTATTCCCTCCACCGGTCCGCAACATCTCGAGTCAAGTTCAGCAGCACACCGTCCCCACCATACACGGTGTTGACTGTGCACTGCTTCCCCCTACTGAGACGGCGGATGGTGGTCTAGAATCTCTTTGAAGCCATCCGGAAGTCGTTTTTCCATGGCCATTCCAAACTCCTCCCATGTCCGGGTTTTTGCCTCAGTGACAGCCAGAGCTGCAGACCGCTTGGCCTGCCGGTACCTGTCAGCTCCCTCCAGAGTCCCATGGACCAAAAGGGCCTGATAGGACTCTTTCTTCAGCTTGACGGCATCCCACGCCACTGGTGTCCACCAACAAGTTCTGGGATTACCGCCACGACAGGCACCGACCACCTTACGGGCACAGCTCCGATCAGCCGCATCGACAATGGAGGCATGAAACATCGCCCACTCGGACTCAATGTCCGCTGCCTCCCTCGGAACATGGTCAAATGTTTAATATTTAAACTCACATATTAACTTATTCGCATTTTTTGCAGAAAGCACAATGTACAGTGGTTGCAGTGACAATATCTCTACCAGCGGAGAAAACCCGCTCACTAGTAACAGAGGTAGTGAGCTGAAGCTAAGCCGCATTTACTGCCAGATGTTACCGTTTTAAGTGTTAAACGTGTTTACTGCACCAAACCCGATCTCTGTAGAACAATGTCGACACAAGTTTGGATTTATCCACTTGCCTTTGTCCATCCGTAATTTTAACAGGGAAGCCAAAGTGTTCCCAAACAGGAGACTATAGCGAGATGGAAGGGTCTTCCAGCTCAGCCTTCTCGCTGGCATTTGCTATGATTGAGCTACTAACGTTCCTCCCCCTTAGTCAGTAGTGTCTGACACTTAGAGGGGTCTGTGCAGAAACTCGCCCAGGAATTTTATTTCACATGGAGCGCTTAGAACACTCTAGTAATAAATTTAATGAGAAAAATAGCATGAAATATATCCGAAATGGTATGGAAGTGGACCGACTCAAACATACAAAACCAAAACGGTTTAATACATCCGTGTGAACCGTTACATTCCTATTGTATAGTGTGCATGACTTAAGACCTCATTTAGCTATAATTTAGGAACGTACCTCGGGTGTGTATTCATTGACATCTAAGCGCGCGATTTGAAACATAGCCATAGAGTATTTGTTCCAGTACCAGCTTGTCCCTCATGTGTTCCTTTCAGACAAACTGTCATCCAAATGCCATTCGGGAACAGAGCTCCTGGCACCAAGAAGCGGAAACGCACCCTTGAGCAGAGTTCCGGTCCCGGCAAATGTGAAGAAGACTAAGGGCAGCAAGAGGAAGCAGGCGGACGTGGATCTTGAGAAGGTCCAACGTGACAACGAGCCTCCGAAGAAGAAGAAGCAGCACCAGACCAATACAACGGCAAAGAAAAAGCTCATTGCAGGGCAGGCAAAACTAAGCAGCTTTTTCAGGGTCTGATCAGTCTTATTTTGAAAGTCAGTATCATGTTTGACAGATGGGCTTTTATTGTGACACTCCCTGCTAAATAGACAGTCATCGTCGTTTGTGATTTCTTCATGTTTTGAAAGTATCAATTTCACACTGTAAATAAGCTTCATTTGAAATAAAGATTTATTTTGTTTTACACACTTGAGTGGCTTTCTGGTGCTGGAAGACCTTTTTATGTCCCCCAGCAGGGTCGGTACACTCGTCCTACCATGCACCGCAACACTGCATGGACAGAAAACACAAAAAAAATTATTTTAAGCACTCGTGAAACATGTCATGGTAAAAAAGCGCCCACCCTCGATGTCTGTGTCCCGGCGGGCCATCTTCAGGTTGTTGTCCACGGCAGTGTGCCTCCAGCTGCGCTCCACAATGGGATTCAACTCCAGAAAGGGTGTGCCTCTCTGCCTGGAGTCCTGCAAATGTTACACATCACATCCCAATACTATTGTCCAATCCCAGCTGCAAAATGGTAAAAAAATACCAATCAATCAAAAACAATCAATGTCCTTTCTCCAACAAAGATTGTCTCATTCCATGAAAACAGTGGCCACTAATGAGCTGTTTTGCCTCCACACAAGTGAACACTGTATGAGGAAAAACAACCCAATTGTAACAAGTAAAGTGCAAATAGGTGAGAAAGTTAGATGCCCATTTAACCTGCAGGACACTTCATTAGGTACAACTGCAGGTGGAATGAAAAGTCTTTGTGTTTTGACGTATTAGACGCCGAGAGCTACTTCTAATGTTTTGGCTGCCTTCTGTAGCGCAAAAGGTTTGAAATGTTACAAACAGCCCTCGGTGCGTGATGCACACTTCTATGCAAGCATGAGCACCTTTGATAGCTACATATAAATAAAATCCAATAAATGTATATTTTTATTTTCTGTTTCAGTTGTTTCAATTTAAAATCAAATTCATTCATTTTCTATACCGCTAATCATCATCATTAGGGTCGCGGGGATGCTGGAGCCTATCCCAACAGACTTTGGGCGAGAGGCCGGGTACACCCTGGACTGGTCGCCAGTCAATCGCAGGGCACATATAGACGAACAAGCATTCACACTCACATTCACACTCTAATGGACAATTTAGAGTGGCCAATTAACCTAACATGCATGTGTTTGGAATGTGGGAGGAAACCGGAGTACCCGGAGAAAACCCACGCACGCACGGGGAGAACATGCAAAGATGCCCAACGGAGATTTGAACCCAGGTCTTCTAGATCTCCTGACTGTGTGGCCAATGTGCTAACCACTCAGCCACCGTGCGGCTTAAAATCAAATAAAAAGCCCAATACATTTTATTTTAATTTTAATACTTGTATTTATTTTTATTTTCATAATGATTAAAAATCAATCATTAAAGATAAAGTCCAATAAATAGCATTTTTTATTTATGGTTATTTTATTCTATTTATACATTTTATTTTTATTTTGAAATGTTTTACAGTAAATGTCACAATATTTTTAATGTTTTTTATTTAAATAGTTTTTTATTTAAATAAAAATATTTTAATTTTTATTAAAATAAATAGTAATAGATAGAATGAATGAATGAAAATAATAAACAGTGTTTTATTTTAATATTTATTTTTAAATATCTGTTAAAAAAAATCATAATTTTTAAACTGTCCAATAAAACCCCATAAATAGTATTTTTTAATGTTTTCTTTTTTATTTTAACACTTTTATTGTCACAATATTTTATTGTTTTTATTAAATTGTATTTGTATAATTTTGCAATAATGAAAAAGTTGTCAGTTGTGTTTGTGTTAGTCTTATATTTTTGTAATTATTTTTTTTCTTTCTTTTCCATTTACAAAAATAAATGGAAAATACCAAAATATTTTAATAAATAGTATTTTTATTTATTTTTACTTGAATAAGTATATAGTATTTTTTTAAGTTGGTAATCAAAAAGTCTGATATATAGTATTTTTTAGAATTATTTGAGTAAATATGTTTTTAATTTGACTTACAAAAGCAGTTTTGGAGGTTACTACTCCAAAATTTTAGTCTCTACCGTGCCCTGCTGTGATCACTTTTGTACATTTTCCATTTCTAAAAATTAGGGTTGCTGATTCTGCAATAAATGTGAATCATTATTTTTTCGATTTTAAAAAAATTCTAAATGAGATTGGATCTTCATTATTTTTTGTTGGTACGCAAATGTCCCAAACGTTTTGTGTGAGTGACACTTACAGCCAAAAGGACAATTTTGGACCCCCCATCTTCATCCTCGACGTCTTTCCACACCCGGTTCCTCCTGAAGCCCTCCTCGTCATTCAGGAGCAGCGGACCTATCAGGCCGTCTTTCTCGGAGTTGGCGCCGTAGTTCTCTCGTTGACTCTGAGGCATGGCGGCCAGGCATCTGCTCAGGCAGGAGAAGAGCAGCAGAGAGAGGAGGACACAGCGGACGGACATGATGTTCGTTCACCTGCTGGCGCTCGGTGCCATTCTTATAGTCGTGCATGAAAGGAGCATCATGGGAAGCATCCTCTCGAAGGAGGAAGGTCACCATGGAGGTGACAAGCTGCTGAATGGATCTATTCGGGCTGTTTGGACACTTTAAGAGAGGACTGTATTTATTTCCAGTGAGGTCAAAGAGAGCATGAAAGGGGGAGAGTGGTCAGGAATATCATTCTGAGGCTCAATATGTTAAGACTCAAAGAGACACAGCGGGGACATTGTGAGACAGACATCATGAGGGAGGTGTCCTATTCAGATGACAGGATTATTGTTAGCCTGTCACTCTGCTGTTGATGACGCTTCCTTCAGTCTCGTATCGATTTGAAGTTTTTTCCTCAGAGAGAGCTTTACTTGTCCCCAACGATCAGTGAGCCCCACGTGAGTGCGCTTTCCAAATAAACTTCCACCATAGCTCAAAGCTCTTCCTCTCTTTGTTGATCCAGTCCAGCAGATTTCAGTGTTTAGTGTGACGTTCACAAACGAACCGGTTCTTTTGAACGGCTCCTTAACATGGCCGACGGGAACCAAGTCGCAGCTGGGAACCGTTCTTCTTTTCCTCGCAGTTACATGGGAAGCAGCGCAGCCCAGGGTGGTGCTTATTAGATATGCTGTTAACCCAAAGACAGTTCAGGATCCTACAAAGGGTTTCACTTTTTTACAGAGCAACAAAATGGACCCCAGGACAGTCCACCAGTCTGTTGAACAGTTTGTGTTTGTTAATGTTCTTGTGTAAAAATCTTTACACTAAGAGCTGTTTTGCACAAAAATTCATTGTAGCCTGCAGTTTATACGTGTTTAAGTCATGGTTTACACACAGAATTTCTACAAATGCTATTTCAAAGTAGTGACTTCACTGTCAAAGCAGTGATAAAGTGATATGGTGCCACTCTTCGGGATCTTTATAGTGAGTCTACATCAGACTTTAAAATTCTAATGCAAATAAGGGAATAATTAATGTTTCAGAATAATTCCAATTCATTTTGGTGGGATATCTAAATTCTTTACCTCCCGGTGATTATTTTCTTATTTCCCAGATAAAATGAGGTAAGGCCAGGCTAGCTTCTTAAAACTTATTATAAAAAAGACCCGAATGCGCCTGTTTTTTGAACGACTCTTTAAAAGTAATGGCTCACCAACATCTGTCTCCCCCAAAGAGCCATAAATCCCATCTCTAGCAGATTTGTGGTCTTTTCAAGCTGATTATAATCATTATGTTCATCAATCACACCATGCTTCTATGTAAGAAGTCCTCAGACTTTCATCACTTTTCTTGTGTGTCGCAACAGCGCATCACCGCAAGTTTTTTTTTTTTTTGGGTTGCCCCTGAGAACAGCCCCGTGGTTTCCTGGAAACAAAGCGGCTGATGAGAGCCTCCTCCAAAGAAAATAAGGATGTGACATCATGGCTTCTTAAAGCCTCAGTGAATTTCCACTGTGGACTGACACCATGTCCATTTTTTTTCCTTTCAATCTAACTGCTGCAAATATTATACGGATGCACGTGCTGGGCCTCTCAAGGTACGTGATGAAACCCCGCAGACGACTGTGTGCGCGTCTTTTAAGCCATAAAGGACAGCAGTTTTGGTGCGATTCATTGAAATGACTTTGCAAATGCGTGAGCGTTCCCCTCCAGTGACGAGGCTAGAGCACAAGGTCACTGAAAAGACAACTGTGTGCTTAGCAGGAGGACTGGAGGAGTGCTGGCAGATTGAGTTTCAGGGCTCGCTCCAACCTGAACTCCGCCAGTAGTCGGATCAATGGGAGCAGCCTGCCAGGAGCCTCCTGGGTTCTTGAGGTTATTCAAACATCAGCATGTTTGCCGTGTAATCTCAAATTGGACACGCGGATTAGAGGACTTCTCAACAAAAAGGTTTGTGGACGAGTCAAGGAAAAAACCCTTGAACTTTTACCACACTAAACCCTTCACATCTATACATGTGTGTCCATCCTAACTACTATTATCTACCCCATTCCAACTACGTATTGTAACTATCCCTACCTATGTCTACCTAGATATCTATCAATTTGTTCTTCAAATCTGAGCCATCCAAGTACCTGTCCCTATCTTATTTGTTCATTCTTCCAATCTACTTGTTTCTCCTTTCTTTCTACCCCTTTCTGCCCTTTCAACCCCTATTTCTTCATACCTTCATGCCTTTGTATCTTCTTATCATCCTTCAAACCTGCCCCATCGATCTATCTATCTATCTATCTATCTATCTATCTATCTATCTATCTATCTATCTATCTATCTATCTATCTATCTATCTATCTATCTATCTATCTATCTATCTATCTATCTATCTATCTATCTATCTATCTATGTATCTATCTATCTATCTATCTATCTATCTATCTATCTATCTATCTATCTATCTGTCTATCTATCTATCTGTCTATCTATCTATCTATGTATCTATCTATCTATGTATCTATCTATCTATGTATCTATCTATCTATGTATCTATCTATCTATCTATCTATCTATCTATCTATCTATCTATCTATCTATCTATCTATCTATCTATCTATCTAAAACTTAGAATAAACCTATCTGCCTGCCTGTCTATCCCACCAAGCTCCAGCATCTTTTTATTCGTACCTATCCATTCAGACCCCATCTTTCTAACCTGACGTATCTACCCGTTTGTTTAGGGTAATAGGTCCATCTACCTGTCCCTTTCCTTTATGTTTTCCTACCTTGATGTCTTTACAGTATACCTACTCTAGATTTCTACCTATCAACTCATCCCTTCTTTGTCTTTCCCTGTTAAGATGTCCTTATACCTACCCTATCGTTTTACCTTCCTTTACCCCTTTGTCCATCCCTGCCGATATGTTGGCCTTACATAGGACAACATGTGAAATGCTGACGAGTTCGTCACAGCGAACGCCGCCCTCCTAAAAGAACTGCTCGTGCAGCAGCACCGGCCGGAGCACCACGCCCCAATGTGTTTGCTTTGGCCCCCGCTGCCACCGCTAGGGGAAGTATCGCTCACTTTAAAGCCTCACCTCGGGTTACAGACTTTGTCGTCTGCAGGCCTGCTTAAGTAGACGGTGTCAGGATGTGTCTGCCTCCAAGGTCACGTATTTATCTCCATTCCAAAGGCGGTATGACATCATGCTTCCACCTAAATAGCAAATTTTTAATTTTCGAGCACCTGATCCAAAATCCAAGTTCAAAGCACCACAGGTGACAAAGAATGCTCCACACACACATCTGTGATGTTGACAAGTGGTTTATTCAGCAGGAATGGTGAACAATTTGTCAGTATTTTTCATATTTCTTTAAATTTCTACAGAAGGCAACCGAGCACCATGAGTTACAGCGCTGTCGTCGAAGTCATTGTCATCCTGGACTTCAGAGAACTTCTCTCTGATTTTACCTTTCTAATGAGAGGATGTCCAAAATGTACTTGCATACTATGAAGAATACGACAAAAACATTTTTTGGCTTGTATTGCGTTTGACTGAAGATGTTTAAAATACTTAGAAATGGCATTTCATCCAAAGATCTGCTAACTAAAATACAGGATTTGATGAATTAGTGTGTACTTTAAAGGGAGACCGTGTCACTTTTGGCAAAACCTGCTGAAGATTACCGTAGCCTAGCACAAAGGCTACTACTAGCCCTGTAGTTCACGAACACATTTGACAGATTTTTGTCATGGAAGGAACAGAGACATACAGTGGTGTGAAAAACGATTTGCCCCCTTCCTGACTTTTTATTCTTTTGCATGTTTGTCACACAAAATGTTTCTGATCATCAAACACATTTTAATATTAGTCAAAGATAACACAAGTAAACACAAAATGCAGTTTTTAAATGAATGTTTTTATTATTTAGGGAGAAAAAAATCCAAACCCACATAGCCCTGTGTGAAAAAGTAATTGCCCCTGCACCTAATAACTCGCTGGGCCACCCTTAGCAGCAATAACTGCAATCAAACATTTGCCATAACTTCCAACAAGTCTTTACAGTGCTGTGGAGGAATTTTGGCCCACTCATCTTTGCAGAATTGTTGTAATTCAGCTTTATATGAGGGTTTTCTAGCATGAATCGCCCTCTTAAGGTCATGCCACAGCATCTCAATGGAATTCAGGTCAGGACTTTGACTAGGCCACTCCATAGTCTTCATTTTGTTTTTCTTCAGCCATTCAGAGGTGGATTTGCTGGTGTGTTTTGGGTCATTGTCCTGCTGCAGCACCCAAGATCGCTTTAGCTTGAGTTGACCAACAGATGGCCGGACATTCTCCTTCAGGGTTTTTTGGTAGACAGTAGAATTCATGCTTCCATCTATCACAGCAAGCCTTCCAGGTCCTGAAGCAGCAAAACAACCCCAGACCATCACACTACCACCACCATATTTTACTGTTGCTAGGAAATCCTGTGTTACTTTTACGCCAGATGTAACGGGACACGCACCTTCTATAAAGTTCAACTTTTGTCTCGTCAGTCCACAAGATGTTTTCCCAAAAGTCTTGGCAGTCATCATTTTGTGTTCAATTATGTTATCTTCGACTAATAGTTAACAATTTTTATGAGCAGAAACATTTAAGTGTGACAAAAAGTCAGGAAGGGGGCAAATAGTTTTTCACACCACTGTATTCCAATCAGCTTTCTCTCCAGGTTTTGAGCTAGGCTAACCATTCAGCCACTGGTATGGCTAATGTGCATGACTGTGCAAAATAAATGAGGAAAATGACACCTTTGGCATTTCACAGAATGTGGCAAAAGGTATTTGGAATGTTTGTGTTTGTCATTTTCTGCCATGTTTGTCACTGAAAAATGTCCAAATGTTCCACATTCTCACTATATAAGTACTCCAAGCGTGTCTCAGAACAAACAAATGCAGGTGGAACCTTGGTTAGCGTGGTTAGTTCGTTTGCAAATCAAAATGGACGCTAACCAAATCAATTTTTCACATAAGAAATCATGCAAAGCCAATAATGGTAACACAAAACAGGGGCGACATTGCTGACTTCCACTTCCTGGGGGCCATTTTGTTAGCAAGGTAAGGATGCTAAAAGGATGTTTTGCGATAAAAACACAGTTACACTGGGTATGTCACCTCAAGACCGGCTCCATATTGTCTTTAAGCCAAAGCTAAATTTTCCATCAATTTTCAACAAAAACACGCTAAGCGGGGGAGGACGCTAACCGCGGTTCCACTCTACTTTCATTTCGATAAATCTCCGCACCGTTAGCGGGGGAGGAGGTTTCACAGTTCACAGTACTTTTGCGAAGCTATTCTGTCTTTATTTCTTTTTGACATTCAGGGCTTGTTGAGAAAATAATTTTAAAAAAACAGTAGAAAAAATACCATTCTGCCTTCAAGGGACCACAGCCTGCTATTGGTTTTGTCCATGCGTTCATACATTTTGGTCGCACAATGACTACCAAAAAGACAACAATTACAGCGGTGGCCTGGAGGCTGTGCAAAAGACCTCTGATGTAGCGTCTGTCCGTCATCCAAGTAGCACCATAATACAGTGGACACGTATTCCTATATGAACGATAGTAATGCATAGATTAACATAAATGTTTCGGATTATACGCGGGCGGGGGAGGCGGGGACAGAAACATAATTCGGGTGGTTTGCTCTTTCACAAATCATGACTAACATGCACGCAACCGCCTTAACGCACCCCGGCTGTGCATGTTGAGGTCCTAGATCAAAACAAACCTTTATTCCACTCGCCGACGCCAAACACACTTTGTTTTCAGGCGCGACTCGTTTCTGACGAGCAGCAGGAAAAATCTTGAATTGAGTTTGGCTCCCCTGTTTGCATATTTTTTTTT
>QODF01000038.1:3827278-3882984 GCA_024372805.1 Oostethus manadensis
GGGGGGGTGGAGGGGGGTTGGCGCGGCGTCCACCGACTCCAATTAGCCACAAGGGTCCTGACATGCTTTGAGATGTACTGATGGTGATGCAATGCACGATGGGTAAATGGAAGGATTGGAACTTCGTTATGTCCACGTCCTAGCAGCTAAACTATGGTTTGTTACATAGCATTAATAACAAATACACCGGAGCAGTGTCAAAAATGATCACATAAAAACACCCCCCTCACCCCCTCCCGACCCCTGTGCCGCGTCAGTTTCAGGTGTCAGTCGTTTTTTTCACACCCTTGTTACCGTTGTCCAGGTAAGGGCAGGTAAGGCCACTCCCCACTTCCCACGCTGCTGGGCAGGCGGCCATGCTCCCCCACCCCATCCCTTACATTCGGTAACTCCGGTTCCCGGCGTTGCCTCGACTTGAGTTTTTGGGATGCACCTCCTGCCAAAGAGAGGAAGAAAAGATATACTCACGAAACCAATTTAGCAACAAAGAAATGTTAAAAGTGACTTTTTAACCGTAATCTGTGCAAATTGTGAAGTACAGGCTTTGCTACACATCTTAAAATGACCCCCAGAGCTGTCAGTCAGCTACAGACATGGGAGCTGTCAGTTGGATCATTTTTCTCATTGCATAAAGCTAACCTGGCATGTTGTTAGCATAGAAGAGCTTACTGTGTTTTGTCCGATATCTAAACTTGCGCAACATCAAATATATTTGACTGATATATTTGTCTTTACTTACCAGCTAGCAATGTTCTGTATCGCCGTAGCTCGCCAAACTGACAACTGGAGACCTACAAATTTATATGACAATGTGTGCAATTATGCAGGCTTCGCTACACATCTTAAAATAAACTTCTTCCAACTATCTGTCAGTCAGCTAGAGACAGGGGTGCTGTCAATTTGATTTTCTTCAACATTGGGCATGAGGTTCCTGTTAAAATGTTATGTTAGCACTGTAGTGCATGTAGCTACATTTGACTTCCTTTGTGGTGTGGATTGAAAAGTGTATATTTACGATTATATCGTCCAGATATTGGCATAGAAATGTGATATTTGTGAATATCAGTATAGTTTTTTCCCCCTATTATGAAACAACACGTTTGCTTGCTTTGTACCTGACTAATGTTACGTGTCTGGCTTGGAATGATTTCCAAGTCGAAATGTCACGACTTGAAATATCAGGTTTGTTTTCATTTGTATACATGTTTGTTAGGTAGATTAAGAATAATTCAGAGAGATATGCAATATTTGTGCAGCAAAGTAATGAGAAGAAGCAACGGGGAAAGGCGGCACTGACAAAAAAAACCCTGTCCCGCCTACAAACCCTCAACCAATCGCGTTTCCGGACTCTCAGAGAGATAGCCGGCGTTTTCCGAATGACAAAAAGCGAGCGTAACGCACGCTCCGCTAGTTCTACCACCAAAACCATTAAGCTTTTTCCCGGGCTAATGTCTTGCTTTATGGAAGAGAAGGGATAAAAAGCGTGCGGCGGATTGCTAAAAGGTCCGAATTCAGGACGCTATGCTCTCTTGCTTTGTGGCGTCCCGAGAGACGATTTCATAAGACTTCATGCCAACCAGTAGTGGTAATAAGGGACATTAACTTGACCATTGCTTACTTTAAAGGCTGAGTGACTGTGTCCAGGTGAAGGTCTCTGTGGGAGGAAACAGGACATGCTTAAGAATCTTGGATTAACCATAATGGACCTGCTAATGAATGGAATGACTCCGCAAATTATCCATTTGGAAATTTAATGCAAGGGAGAGAAGAGAATCGATATCATCGTCAAGTGTAACTCCATTACGTCGCTGCTATTCACTACCATGACCACCAGGGGGGTATGCTGCCATTTCCCATATGCGTCATACCTTTTTGTTTTTTGTTTTGTCCGTCTGCGGCGCCGCACGGCGCTCCGATCCCTTGTCGGCCTTGCTGACCTTGGCAGCCCTGGGCGCGTCCGTGTGGCGCTGGGCGCGCACCGAGCGGGCCGCCTTGCTGGTCTTGGCGGGAGCGCAGTACATTTCCAGGCGCCGCAGCTCGCAGCTCTGGAAGCAGCACTCGTCCACGATGCCTCGCGACCGCCGGGCGTTGGGCCCGTAGCCAGTTGGTTTACCTGCGGGAGGCAGGGGAAGACGCTTATGGTTAGAGAGGATCATGATTGTGGTCTAACTTCATATTTACATTAAATTGAATGGTCTAGTGTAAAAGTCTAGTGACATATTTAGCTAATATTTCATGGACTATGTACCTTTCATGTACCAACCATGTATCCGCAACTTTTTAAAAGTCATTGTGCGACCAAATTTATTTTCTTCCATGAATAAATCATGTTTGTATAATATCTAATGATGTTTTACCATATTTACATAATATACAGTGGTCTACTACCACGTTCAGATCATATTTGCGTTATATTTAATAATTTTGTACGATATTTAAATAATTGAATCGTCTGAAATAGATCATATTTGCATCATACTGAATGATTTGTGTACCATATTTACATCATATTAAATGGTTTTGTACAACATATAGATCACATTTGAAACATATATAATCATTTAGCATAATGTAGCTTATTTAAATAATTTGTCTAATACCACGTATAAATAATATTTTCCTTTTGCAGAAATAACAGCCTCTAAACATTCCACTGAGGGTCTAGATTCTGGTTGACAGTATTTTTGACCATTCTTCTTTACAAAGCAGTCAGCTTTGGTAGTTTCCGAGCATGGACAGGCCTGCTTTAAATCACACCACAGATTTTCAATCATATTCAGGTATGGACACTGAGATTCCATTCCAGAATGTTGTACTTGTTCCTCTGCATGAATGTCTTTGTAGAATTTGAGCAGTGTTCAGGGTTGTTGTCTTGTTGAAGTATCCAGCCCAGGCGCAACTTCAACTTTGTCATGGATTCTTAAACATTGTTGGCAAGAATCTCCTGATACTGACTGAAATCCATGCCACCTTCAATTTGAACAAGATTACCAGTAATGGTAATGGTAATGGTTTAATTTTATTTGAACATGCATGTAAATTACATTGGAATACATCACTTAATACAATCGACAGTTACACATGTCCAAAAGGTGTAGGAAGAAGCAAAGCTTATTGCATCCTACCTGAGTAGATTTGGCTTCAGATGTACACAATGTTTCATGACTCTTCCTCCTTGTATTTTGTAAACATCAACTGCTTGGAATGTTTGTTTAAATCACTCTCTGTAGATTAAGGTAGGTTTGTAGGTCTCAAACTTGCAGCCTGCGGGCCATTTGCGAGACCATGTTTGGTGGCCCTGTCGTCGTATGAAAATTGAATGATAATGTGGCCCTCATGAGTAAGTGAAAAAAGGCAAGTATTTATGAGAAGAGTATGGTTAAAGTTCTCAATTGTTTTGTCACAGCAGTGGAATCGCAGGATGTCAATACTCAACATGACCGTCTCACTCAGGGTGTCATAAACAGACAATCCCGCAAAGGACACTGGGAGTCAGGAAGTTCTCCCAGCTACGCTGCAATATGAATGGCACAGTGTTGTGTGCGGGGCTGATGAACCAACCAATTACGGTGGGGTAGAATGCTATTAGGGGCGTGACATCGACCTGAATTGACGCAAGCAGAGAACCATTTTTCAATGAGTGAAAGTTAACGCTCGGTGAGGAGCTCAGGGTAGAGCCGCTGCTCCTTCACATCGAGAGGAGCCAGTTGAGGTGGCTCTGGCATCTAGTCCGGATGCCTCCCGGGCGCCTTCCTGGTGAGGTGTTTTGGGTATGCCCAGCCAGGACAAGGCCCCGGGGAAGACCTAGGACACGCTGGAGGGACTACTGTAAGTCTCACAGCTGGCCTGGGAAGGCCTTGGTGTCCTCCCGGTGGAGCTGGAAGAGGTCGCCGGGGACCGGGAAGTCTGGACTTCCCTTCTGAGACTGCTGTCATTCTGTCATCAATTCTGATGCCCAAAACTTTATGTTAATTTACCCTTTCAATTTCCTCACCATCAATTTGTATTTTCTTGCAAGTATCTCTTCTTCTATTACCAGATGACACAATTTTAGTTTTTCAGTACCTGGCCACACAGCCCTACAGCAGGATGGAACCAGCACCAAATTTTACTGTGGATAGCGTTGTGCTTGTCTGTGCCCCCCCAGTTATGTAATAACTATTTTAGTTTAATCAGTCCACAGCACCTTGCTCCAAAATGAAGCTGGCTTGTCCAGATGTGGATACCTCAAACGACTCAGTTTGTGGCATGTGGACTTTTTCTCACCATCCTTCGCCTCTGCTTTCCTGAGAGGATTCTGGGCCTGCTACTCCGGGCCTCAACCAGAATTTTGATTGTGGTCTTTCATTACCTAACTATGTTCCTCACAGTGGAATCTGACAGCTGGAATTTCTGAGCTAGCTTTTTGTATACTTCCCCCAAACCATGATGTTGAACAATCTTTGTTTTCAAATCATTTGACATTTGTTTTGAGGCTACCATGTGTCCACACCTTGGAGAAGATGCAAAGAGGAGAACAACTTGTAATTGGCCACCTAAATACCCTTTCTCATGACTAGCATGACTTGTGTATGTAGGGCAAGGGTGAATGAGCTTACCAAACAAATTTTGTGTTCCAATAATTCGTGCTAAAGGTATTCAAATCAATAAAACAACAAGGGTGCCCAAATGTATGCACCTGCCTAATTTTGTTTAAGTAATTATTGCCCACTTTCTGTAAATCCTAAAAACTTCATTTCACTTCTCAAATATCACTGCTATATGATATATTTAACTGAAAGTGCTGATCCAAACAACTAATAATTTATAAAGGAAAATCTTAAAAATGATCAGGGGTGCCCAAAGCTTTGCATACCTCTGCATCCTCTAATTTCCAACAACACTAAAAGGTCTGAACCTTCCACAGCCGCAGCTACCTTATTAGAAAATAAATAAATAAACATGTGCTGTACAATCCAAACGTGACGTTATTTGGCCTTTTTGACGGTCACCCATTCACGGTTCCCCTTGCAGCACCTCAGCCATGCTGGGCTTTTCCTCGTTACCAAATGAAATAATCATAATTTCATATGGCATTTACAAGGAGGAAATGCCTTTCCCTTCTCAGTTAATAGCTCTTGGCTGGGAGGCTCGCCAGCGCTGACAAAGTCCATTAGGTTGTGCTCGGCATCAGCTTCGTCTTGACGGTGTTCTTCTGCTTCCATTCAGGAAAGCTGTGCGTCTTTGCCCCCCCATGCTCAAGGAGATGTGAATGAGTCGGAGGGAACGGCCACGGGTAGGCTAAAAATACTGCGTGCACCTGCATTATTTAAGCAATCCGTCTCAGGGAGCTGTAAGGATCTTTTGATTTACATGCAGAATCCAAACTTCACACACGGACAAAAACGATTGTGTTATATAATAACTTACATAAATAATGGGCCACAGCTCATTACCTCTCCACACCCCCCTCCAAAAAAACTGTATCAGTAGGAAGATGGATACAGGGTAATCAGCTCGGGAAGGTTGGCGGAGGAGATGTGGTGGTGGGGTGTTGGGGGGGGGCATGTTATAAGGCCATGTTATCAGTCCTTAAAAGCTTTATAAGGTTTTACAGCATTCGCTTCCACAGGTAATCTCTTTCAAACAAATGTTTTTGTTATATACAGTGGTGTGAAAAACTATTTGCCCCTTTCCTGACTTTTTGTCACACTTAAATGTTTCTGCTCATAAAAAATAGTTCACTATTAGTCAAAGATAACATAATTGAACACAAAATGATGACTGCCAAGACTTTTGGGAAAATATCTTGTGGACTGACGAGACAAAAGTTGAACTTTTTCGAAGGTGCGTGTCCCGTTACATCTGGCCTAAAAGTAACACAGCATTTCATAAAAAGAACATCATACCAACAGTAAAATATGGTGGTGGTAGTGTGATAGTCTGGGGTTGTTTTGCTGCTTCAGGACCTGGAAGGCTTGCTGTGATAGATGGAACCATGAATTCTACTGTCTACCAAAAAATCCTGAAGGAGAATGTCCGGCCATCTGTTGGTCAACTCAAGCCAAAGCCGTTTTGAGTGCTGCAGCAGGACAGTGACCCAAAACACACCAGCAAATCCACCTCTGAATGGCTGAAGAAAAACAAAATGAAGACTTTGGAGTGGCCTAGTCAAAGTCCTGACCTGAATCCCATTGAGATGCTGTGGCATGACCTTAAGAAGGCGCTTCATGCTAGAAAAGCCTCAAATAAACCTGAATTACAACAATTCTGCAAAGATGAGTGGGCCAAAATTCCTCCAGAGTGCTGTAAAAGACTTGTTGCAAGTTATGCCAAACGTTTAGTTGCAGTTATTGCTGCTAAGGGTGGCCCAACCAGTTATTGGGTGCAGGGCAATTACTTTTTCACACAGGGCTATGTGGGTTTGGATTTTTTTCTCCCTAAATAATAAAAAAATTCACTTAAAAACTGCATTTTGTGTTTACTTGTGTTATCTTTGACTAATATTTAAATGTGTTTGATGAGCAGAAACATTTTGTGTGACAAACAAGCCAAAGAATAAAAAGTCAGGAAGGGGGCAAATAGTTTTTTCACAGCACTGTACATTCTGGGGTGGTAACAAAGAAAGCTAAACAACTTTTTCATGCCAGCCTCGCTGCAGGTGGATGGAGTGGTCGAGGCAGATGGCCGCAGCAGATGATGGTGCTGTTGTTTTTTCCACTGGCTGTCGATGTCCGGGAGCAGCCGCTCTGATCTGGACTGACACATTTTCCCCTTCCCCATTCACTGCGCGGGGAAACAGACACTTTTTCCTTCAAGTGATTTACTTTTAAGAGTCCGTCTGTCAGCGAGGGGCCTCGCCGGGCTAACCATACAGTAGCAGCACACGTCTTCATGCTTGGCAGCGCTCTTCATTTCTCCCCGGGAACGACTGGTCTGGGCCTCCCCCACCTGCTTCCACCAACCCCATTCCAGAGTGGCACGGCGAGTACCTCGACTTTAACGGCCTGGTCATGGGCTTTCAAAAAAGGAGGATTCTTGGCGCTCTCTTTCCGCGCAAGGAGCTGCTCACGTTGGACAGCGTCCTGGCTGCCGTAAAGACTGGTGACTGGTGGACTGTGACGTTCTCTTCCAGTTGCATTTTATTGTAAAAGTTATCTTTTGGAAACCAGTTGAAAAATGTGATTACCTTGCGGGGCCTGCATACATATACATACATTTTCTATACCGCTTATCCTCATCAGGGTTGCGGGTATGCTGGAGCCTATCTCAGCTGACTTTTGGGCGAGTGGCGGGGTACACCCTAGACTGGTCGCCAGTCAATCGCAGGGCACACATATAGACAAACAACCATTCACATCTATGGACAATTTAAAGTCGCCAATTAACCTAACATGCATGTTTTTGCAATGTGGGATGTAACCAGAGTACCTGGAGAAAACCCACGCTCGCACGGGGAGAACATGCAAACTCCACACAGCGATGCCCAACGGAGATTCAAACCCAGAACATCCTGACTGTGAGGCCAACATGCTACCCATTCAGCCACCGTGCAGCTGATCACCACATCGGTTTAAAAAACCCCAACAATCATTCAGCTTTGATAGAGATACAGTCACAAATAAGCAACAGTGGGAGTAAGTCACTCATGTACAAGTCACAAGTAAGCACCAAGTCTTTACTTTCAAGTTACAAGTCAATCTTTATGAGAACCAAGCAAGTCAAGTCGAATCACTGCTCTCTGTCAGGCAAGTCAAGTCGAGTCACTGCTTTTTGTCTTCAAGTTGTGTCAAGTCTTACACATTTTCATTAGGCCAGTATTACAGATTAAAAGTTTAAAAACAAGAGTTTAACTTTAGACTTTTTTAATTGACAGCAAACAACTTGTAGGGCCAAACTGAGCTAAGTTAAAAACAAATAAATAAATAATATAATTTGTTGTCCTGATAACTGAACATTTCGAGATTAAATAGTTTTAAATTTATGAGATTAAAAGTGGTAATTTTACGTGTCATTGTGTCATACGTGTCCGAGGTAAACTAGAGCATAGTTCTTCAGTAGGGAGGGGCACTCCCTCTGGCTTCAGACAAGCTTTTTTTATCCACCTTATTCATAGCCCCCATGAGCCTTTGTGTGAATTATGGGCGAAACATCCGGGAGACACCAGAACCAGAACCGATCATGCAGTTCCTCTTTTTTTGGATCGATAACTACATAAAAATGTGGGAACACCAGCTGTCATGTCTTAAACGAGGCGATGTAACAATTCCGTTGCCTGCAAAAATTGAAGGATGGAAGGATGACCGAAAAAGTGGCCAACATCACCTATAGTAGCACTTCTAGCTACCTTCTCAACCTATTGCGGGAGATGGAGAGGCTTTTAACAATTTTAGAAACGCCGAGGCATATCAATACCTTCATAGTGATAAAGTTGGTCGGGTTTTGTTGAAAGCTGTTGGGCACAATCTTATGTATCTAAAAGCAGATGTTGAGCCAATAATGCCAATAAAACGTGCAACTGATAATAACCGAGCAGGTAGGTAAATTCCAATCATTAACTTTATTTGGGGGTTTTCTGCCGTGGTAACACACAGTGCTAAACTATTGTAACGTTATCGCTTAACATGCTTGTGTTTACATGCAGATGAGGAGTGCGCAGTGTGGAGCTTGTGTTTCTATTTCATGCTTTGACAAAGTCAGCTGCGGTTGAAAAAGTGGTACTTTTAGAATAACAGATACCAGGGAGATGTACACACTAATTATCTTACCTGTTCTTGTGATACTGCTGTCAGTTCTCCGCAGCACCCGGCGTCTCTTCGCTGGTGGTTTGGAGTATTCCAACCATAGTGTATGTTAATACAACCATGAGCGAGGATGAATAAAAACAACAACTCTTCTGTTATGTTTGTTTCACTTTCGTGTTACGGGCACTGTTTGGAAACAAGGTATGCAAACCTTGCGTGTTGTGTTCTGCCAGATTACGCCAAAGTGAGCGCATGCGTAAAATAAAGCAGCCGAAAGCCAACTTGTTAAAATACAGCCACTTATTTTGGATATTTGAAAAATACAACAAAGCGTTAAACCAAAACCAAGTAATTTCAAGTCAATTAGCTCAAGTCCGAGTTAAGTCTAAAGTCAAGAACACCAAGTCAAAGTCAAGTCTTTTTGGAACATTTGTCAAGCAAGTCCTAAAATTTCAGTATTCTCGGGCCGGCAACAAATATTTTATTTATCTATGAAAACAGAAAACACTTCTTCTTTCCCCATAATTTTCACTCATCTCGCTGTCCCCTTTATCCATATCTCACACACCAATTTCTACCTTCTTTGCACATTTCACTTGTCTTGCTGTCCCCTTTATCTGTATCTCTTACTTGTTTCTAATCTTCTTGAACTGTACATTTTCACTCACCTCGCTGTCCCCTTTATCTGTATCTGACACTGGTTTCTGTCTTCATTTTCCCCCCACAATTTCTACTCATCTCGCTGTGCCATTTATCCGTATCGCTCACTTGTTGCTATCTCCTTTCTTTGTAACTTTCACTTGTCTCGCTATCCACTGTATCTGTGTCTGACACTGTTTTTTGTCTTTCCCCGCAACTTTCACTTGTCTCGCTATCCACTGTATCTGTGTCTGACACTGTTTTTTGTCTTTCCCCGCAACTTTCACTTGTCTTGCGGTCCCCCGTTAACTGCATGTCTTGCCTGTTTTTGTTTTTTTCCCTGCAACTTTCAGTCGTCTTGTTGTCCCCTCTATCGGTATCTCACACTTGTTATTATCTTGTTTCCCCGTTTCACTCAACTTGCTGCCCTCTTTATTGGTGTCTTACACTCATTTCAATCATCTTTTCCTAACTTTCACTCATCTTGCTGTCCCCTTTCTTTGTAGTTCTTACTTGTTTCAATCCTTTTCCCTCTGAAATCCCGTTGTCCTCTTTATCCATATCCCACTCGTTTCTGTCTTCTTTCCCTCAATGTCTCACGTGTTCTCTGTTGGATTTAGAGTCACAATGCTTAGCGCCAATGCACAAATTTGATTGGAGTCGCATCGCTGGAATAGCTTAACTCGCATGCCATTAGACCATGGACTTCGTGAGCTGATAAACTGGTACTGTAAAGTGNGTTACAAATTAAAATGTATTGACTACAGGTCCAAATCTGTATTGAACATAGTCTGGGTCCACCAGTTAGTCCCTGGTCTACACAGCAGCTCAGATTCCATGTGCTCGATGATCATCTTGCATTCCCTTTCATTAGTTGTTATCATTTTATACTTGTGTTGCAGATTAAAGAATAATCATTGCATTTTATTGTGGGTGAATGATGGCAATTAAAGAGAGAATGGGAAGGTTTTGAAGCTATATCGAATCTAGTCTAGTCCAAAGTGTGGTCGGTGGCTGTTTTTGATTGGCCCCAGCACATAAAAATGACAAAACTACAAAAAAATCAAAATTAAGCAAGCAATTTTACAAGAAGAAAGTCCAAATATTAAGATAAGAAAGTTGCATTTTACAAGAATAACGTTTTAAATTAAGTCGTAACCTTATGAGAAACAAACAAAACAATAAAGTTGTAATTTTCCTTATGGAAAGGTTGCCGCACGGTGGTCGAGTGGGTACATTGGCCTCACAGTCAGGAGGTTCAGGGTTCGAATCTCCGTTGGGCATCTATGTGTGGAGTTTGCATGTTCTCCCTATGCGTGCGGGGGTTTTCTCCGGGTACTCCGGTTTCGTCCCACATTCCAAAAACATGCATGTTAGCTTAATTGTCTACTCTAAATTGTCCGTGTAAATGTTTGTTTGTCTATATGTGCCCTGCGATTGACTGGCGACCAGTCCAGAGTGTACCCCGCCTCTCGCCCAAAGCCAGCTGGGATAGGCTCCAGCATAACCGCGACCTTAATGAGGATAAGCGGCATCGAATGAATGACACTAAATTAATGGTTATGGAAAAGGTTGTTGCGATAATAAAGTCAAAATACTATGGGAATAAACTAATAATTATGAGATAAAAATTTACAAGAAGAAAAGTGGAATAGCTGGAAAAGTTGAAAACAAATATATAATGGAAAAAGGAGCTGTAATTTTATGAGAGTCAAGTTAAAATATTAAGATATTCCAACAAAGAAGAAAGTTGTATTTATGAGGAAAAATAATGCCATTTTAGTAGCATATAGTAGAGTTGAGATATTAAAAAAAATGTTTTACAATTTTTAAACAAACAACACAAAATATTATTGTACTTTTTGGAAAATTAGGTTAGGGAAAAAAATATAATATGGGAAAAAAGTAATGGGATAATAGGCCTTTTCACTGAGATGCAGTTTTTTCTTGAAAGATATATAACTTCTTAGCATATCTTTAGAAAATATCAAAGTGACCCTTGCATCCTTTCATTTCCAAGTACGGTCACCACTTTTCCTGCACACCATGCAATTGCAACAGCATGCAACTGTTCAACAATCCGTGTTTGTTCTCCTAGATTCTTCACATGGATCGGACTAATGAAGCCTTGTTGCAAGGTTGCAGTCATGTTGCTAAACCTGAAGGACCCCCACTGGTGCGTTTTTATGGGAAGGGATGAGGGATTCAGATGGAGATGCTGAGGATGGCTTTCCATTCAGTTTGCGGTGCATTCAAACAAGAGAGAGGAGAAAGAGAGGGATGGGAGGGGGCGATCATTCTGTAATCCCCATAATCCCCTGCTGCTGAGGGCCAAGGCCACGCTGTTTGCGTGCATGCATGTGACATGCTGGTTATACTGTACGTTCTCCCTCTCGCCACAGAGTCGGAAGCTCTACAGTGGGATCGAATGAGGAAGACGGCCGCTGAGACAATTCCTGGCACCACTAGCCGTGAAAAAACACATCAAAAATCCAACATTTCTCATTTGGCTGCCGACTTTTTATGCAAACTCTTAACTCCCAGCAATTAGCTTGAGGGCTAACTCGGAGGGATTTTCTTCATCTGGTCATCATTCTTTTTAAGTGCTGGGATGCTTCATTAAGTGCAAATCAAGAGATAAAGGTTCTCACGCTCGCTCCAAAACAAATGTTTCAGATTAAAGTCAAAGTGGCGCAGCAGTACGGGACTTGCCTCAGCCAGGAACGGCTGGGATTCATGGAAGCAGCATCTCGCTCCCGTGGCCTGCAGAAGTGCTGCAATGAGCGACTTGGGATTTCTAGGTCAGAGTAATAATTGGAAAAAGTGACTACTGATGTGGATTCTTGTGCTACCGCAGTTTTTTTTCCACCCAGCTAAGTATTTAGCGATTCTGTCAGGGTAGAAAATGTGTAGTCTTGAAGTGTAAGTGACACATGTAAGGTGGAGCCACACTTGCCAACACAAGCAAGCTGGATGGGAACACCGCAGTGGCGACGGGGAGGGGTGTCCTGACCTGGAGACGGCCCAAATAGATTCTCCAGACAGTCGATGGGGTCGCTGTTGCCGTGAAGCCGGGGGGCGGGAGCGGGAACCGGCGAGATGGGGAACAGCTATCACCCGAGTGCACATGAAACGCAGCCGTTTCTCAATGTGGCGTTGATGTATGGGAGTTGTGCAGCAATCTGACTGTGAGGCAGCGACCGCAGAAAGGTCTGGTCTTGTTTAAAGGAGTGTATCCTGTGAGATCGCTCAACAAGCTGGCCGCCGTTCAAGGCTTCTACATGAATATGACACTCGGGGAGAAGCGGTAGTAGTAAAACTGTTGCTACCGCTCGCCAATGCTGCCATGTTTAAGTGACATGTGCTGACATCGGGCCGCACGGTAGCCTGGTGGTTAGCGCCGCAGCCTCGCAGTCTGGTTGGAACATCTGTGTGAGGAGTTTGCTTGTTCTCCAGGTACTCCGGCTTCTTCCCACATCCCGAAAACATGTTAGGCTAATTGGAGATTTCCCTTGGTATGTATATTGTTTATTGTGCGGTGCTAACCACTTGCTATCTACACAACAAGCTTACTAGGTGGTCAAGAACATTGTCTGTTTCTGCAGGAGCAAGCATTCAAGAAAATGAGGCAGAAAGCTGGCACCGTCACCTCCACTCCAGCGCCAGCCTGCCAGAAGTATTTTGGACTGGCTGGACTCCACCGCTGTGAAGCTTGGTGGTTCTCCAGCTGCGGCTCGGTCCAAAGTGCCTGGCAGCTGTGTTGGCGGGAGGTGAGAAACCTGCACCTTGACCCTGCTGCCGGGTTTAGATGACTCTGAAGTTACGTTTTGGACTTTTATCTACAGAAAAGCAGGTACGCCATCTAGAAAAAGATCTTGAAATTTGACATTTTTGGGTGGCAGCGAGGGCAGGATTAACGGGTTCCAGACCAGCTCTGGACCGAGGAGGGCTGAGGTTCAAGGAAATGAAGCATGAAGGGGTAACCCGGCAGGATTCTTTGGTAAAAGCTGCCCAATTTCAAGAGCTGTTGCGCCAATGTCCAAGAATGGGTACACAAGAGTATAGTGTCAGCTAAATCTCTGAAGAGCAAGACAGATCCTTGCTCCATGGATGCAAGTCGTTTATTGGTCTAGCAAGGCATGCAGTGGTTCTGATGAGGCGAGCAGCCGGCAAACACTGACGACTCAATCAAGGGAAGATGCCCCAAGTCCAGTTTCCATGAAAGCAGGTGGCGAGGGAAGCTGCAGACCAGACTTTCAAGAACTGGATCATTGAAGTAAATTGAAGACTGCATCAACGGAGGACTTTGTAGAGACAAAGAAATGATCAGAACAAGATTCTGTGTATTATATGGCTCAGCCTTAATAATTCAGGGCAACCAATCAATTAAAGCTACAAAAGCACTCAAGGTGCTGCAGGTTTCCTGCGGAGATCCCAGAAGTCTACTTTCTGGAGATGTCTGCTGCCAAAAGGTTTGTGGAGAAATCTCTCATGGCTTTGGGTCTGGACCAAATTCTCGCTAATGGGTTTGTCCAAGCCGTATCGATTGATTAGGCATAACACTAGAAAAGAACTTTTTGGATGATGACGTCATGTTACAGAAAATGGAAAACAGTAGTTTGATGTCAGTACATCTTGACACAGGTCAACACTACAGAACGAAACTCGGATATACTTTAGAGTAGTCCAGAGGAAAATTAAAGGCCCTTTGAGCGCCAACTGTAAATTCTACACGTTCAATGGAGAACGAGATGAACCAGATGAAGCTGGTTGATGTCAAAGACATCAAGGAAGTGGACTAATATTGAAAATGACATCTTAACCACAAGAAAAAGAAGACTGATGCAGTCTGATGTCATCAACAATAAAAAACATTCAGAAACATGGTTGTGTCAAAATATTTCCAAAAAGTTACTGCTTATTCTACTTTTCAATTTAATTTAAATTTGATTTGTTCATGCTTCTGCTTATTTCCACTATTTTTTATTAAATGTATTTTCTATTTAATGTACTTTTATTTAATGTTTAATGTTTTTCTATCCTCATTTTTACATTTATTTCATCCTTTTAATTAACACTGAACAAGCTATACGCTGTCTTTTTTTTTACTGCTATTGCTCATTGATATTATACATGTCTTAATCACTGACCACAACTTGACTGTTGTCAAGACTGTCTTGCGATTTAATTCATGTTGCATCGCAATGAATGGCAGCTTCCCCCAACACTGGCAAGCACTTGTGCAGTCCAGAACCTGGCGCTACCACCTCCATGCTTGACTGTCGGCAAGACACCAGTATGTTGTTACTCACGTTTTGGAATTCAAGTTTCCCCTCAATAAACCACAGCTTCCATCAGAGCCGGCATTAAATGTACACTGCCTTTCGAGCTGTACACTGACTAATCTAACGCTGATTTTCTATGGTATTGTTGTTTGAGAAAATCAAATTGAAGTGTGTTGGTCACTTCCTACTTGGGCTGTGCAGTCAGCGGAACAGTGTGAGACGTCATTCTCAGTGGGAGGTTTGTCTTTTAGCTACTTTTCCCTTCTCTGGTGGAAAAAAGCACGAGTGCAACACTTAGGTTTCTACCCCCTGACTCCACTTAAGGACTTTTCCTAATGGCCAAACGTGAGATTTGACACCACTAATTATCTCCCGTCGCCTCCTTCAGGTTCTACTTGTGGCCTGCAGCACGGTGGTGCAGTGGTTACTGACGCATCCCAGCGACAAACTTCCTCCTTGAAGCATGCATCTTTACTTCATTGAAGTGGACGGTGGTGGATAGAGGGGAGATGAATGCACACTGTGCTGCTTTTTTATTTATGAGCGTCCCGGGACGGGCGCAGAGGAGCTTCATGAATAAATAAAAGAAGGTGCACTTACTGAAATAAAAGCCCCTCTCTCCGCACACGAACTGCAGCGTGTCGACCAGCTCCGCCCCGCACAGCGTCTCTGGCCTTGCCCCTGTAGCCGCCGGAGTCAGGCTGAGGACGCACAGCAGTAGTGAGAGGGTGTGGCTACAGGAGATCCGGCACATCGCACTCTGCAACGGAGGAGAGCAGAGAGAGAAAAAGCATCACCTCACTTTTTCTCCAGTCAGTACTCAAACATGGACAGGGCGCAACGTCTATGTGTAAAAGAGATATCCAAACACCCCCCATGACCCGTTCCACTTGGAAGTGAGCCAGTGGCATTTTAAAAATCCTCTTTAAAGAATCGAAACTTACATAAAAGCTAAGTAGCGGTGCGTAATTACGCATGCGTTAAGAGTCCAGATGCGCATCTTTCATAGCTGAACAGAGAAGAGAGGGGAACGTGCTAAATATATCAAACACAAGAGGGTAGAAGCACAAGCAGCTATAAACACCCCGAGGTGAGGGTCCCTCGGCTCTATTTCTGCAAAGAAAAGTAGCCGGGAACTCATTCCATCCATGCACGTGAGTCCGGTAAATGGGAGGAAAATCCACTTAAAGCGCTAATTGCAATGCATGAGTGAAGACGAGAAAAAGGGGGTCTTTGTAAATGCATGTCAAGTTAAAGCTGCGCTGACGGTGACAATAAATAACAGCAACAATCATCATAAAAGTGTCCAAGCGCAGCAGGTAAGTTACCTTGAGGACGTCCCATAAATGCCACTGGAAGGAAAGAGCGCAGGACATCCCCGTGGGTCTCCACAAGAACCAAAAACCCGGAGAAAAGTCAACTTGTTTCAAGTCATTAAACAAAAAAGAAAGGACGAAAAAAGAAGAGGAAGAAGAAGAAGAAGGAACCGGGAGAGCAAACGCGGACGAGATGCGGCCAGTGTCACATCGCAATATTCCCACTTTGTTCCATTGCGCACGCTCGTTTAGGAGAAGTGAGATTTAGCGAACAGGAGACGGATTTAGAGAGAAAATCCCTGACATTTATCTACATTACACACACAGACATTTTCAACAGGAAACAGCTGGGCCAGCATTTGCCTCCTACTCGTCCTAACTTATTCATTAAGGACTTTTGGGCACGCGTTCAAATTACGTCATTTCTTTCTTTTCTCTTTTTTTCTCTCCTTCTCAAAACGGACTGGAATTCTGATCTTTGCAAGACTGGCTCGGTTTGGTGTTGCAGAGGTGGGGCGGGATAGATGGGAGATGGGGGGGGTACATGACATTTAAATGAAAGTTCTCGTACGTAATTTGGCGCCAGAATCTAATGGGATTTGCCGCCAAAAAAAAAAACTCGCAGGACTTCTGTGCTGCTGATCTGAGGTTGGTTGTGGTCCACCTGGTGGCCCAAAGTGGGGGTGAAGGAGGTGGTTGGGGTGGGGTGGGAGGTGGCTCCACAGAGCACTGCCACAGCAGGGCTTTAAGGGAGGGCTGCTGGTGGAACCATGTGACCAATCACAAACCAGGACATGCACGCACGTACTGTATCCCAGCATGCTCGGCTCATCCCGAGTAGGGCCGGATCCGGAGGGAAGCGGGACTAAGGACACGCTAGGATGTGACGGGGTGGGGTGGGGGTGCCAAAAAAGTGGGTCAGGCTTGGGATCAAACTCCCCGGCGTGACATCAGAGGGACGTCCGTCTAGGAAGTGGTCAGTGGTGACCTCATTCTGTGACCTCTGGGACCACAGTGATGATGACGACAGCACAAAGCTGCTTTGAGATCAGCGAGATGAACTTGTTGGCGTCGTTATCGGGGACGCTAGGGGGAGGTGGTGTTTGACCCTGACCCACCTTCGAAGACCCATCCCAGGACTTGGGCACCTCAGCTTTCCTCCCTTGCAGGACCCCCACCAAAACCTTTCCCCTGCCGTGCACAAGCTTAAAGAGGGAGTGAACTCACTGACCAGGCTAAGGATTCGTCTGCTCACTCTTCTTCTCCTTCTTCTTGTGCATTTCTCCATCCACGTGTGCTGCAGTCATTGCACTAGTAAATCAAGAATTCAAGTGGTGGAGTAGCCATAAGCCCAGGTGGGGGTGATAAGGACAGCAAGGCCATATTTGTAAGCTCATTTTGGCACCCCAGCACATCCCATAAACACAGCAAGCTCATTTTCCGCAAAAAGCACCTCCTTTGGATGTCGTTCAACACAAAGCAGGACGTCCCATTCGCGCATATTTGTTCAGTAAATGTGGAAAAAGTCCTTTAAAGCAACAAAAGAGGGGTCATTTCTGCAATTGCATGCATAAAAATGAGAGAACTGTAAAAGGGAGCCACATTAAAGGCTGCATGCATTGCATACAGTATGCATCTCATGTGAGGGTCACATGAGGACTCTCGATTAGAAGCGCAGTCCTATATTCTCTGACACTAAAGCTTGACACGCTGCTTTTTGGCACCCCTTCGCACTGGTAGGGCACCTAAAAGGGGTGGAGCTGCATGGAGAGGACGCAGATTCCACAAAAACATTCCAAACCAGAATGGACTGGACGCTGTCGCTCATATGGAAAAAATAAAAGGTCTGTTTGTTGAAATGTTTCCGCGTCACCTCGTTTTTTTTCCCCCTCCAGCGCGTCTGCTGACAATCAAAACCAAAACATTTTTTGCAGACGCGACTGCACATTGGCGACTGTTCGGCAAACTGGGTTATGTCAGATGCTGCACTGGCGGACTTTTGTTCACTGCAGAAAAAATCATCCGCTGCTTAATTATATGGCAACCCTTTGCTACTTTGAATTTCCCACCTTCACCTTCACACGTGTTTTCCAAAAATGTATTCATTATCAATTTAATCGTTATGTACTTTTTTGCGTAAATCAAGCATTCTAATGAAAAGAAATGACTAAATGAAGTGAAGTGCAAATATAAGGCATTCAGAACACGCATTCAAAGAGGTTGTGATGATGTAGTATTCTACACTGATCAATAGGTGTCAGTAATGTTACTGTAATGTTGGGGGAGATGCACGAGTCGGCCTAAAACAATAGGCTTTTATTGTAGGTTTAAATTATCTCACAACAGGCACTAAAATCTCTAAGACCAGCTACTTTTGAGGCCATAACCCACTCAAGTCTAAAACCTTCAACGTCACTTCCTGTCCGTCCCCTCACTCAGCTCCACTAGCACCGCAACACATTAAAGTATGAGTCTTATTTTGTGTCTTTCCTCTTATTACTATATTGTGTAATGGGGTGTAAAGGTGACTATTAGGGGTGTTATTTCATGTCTAGAGGGCTCTAATGAGGTTAAAAGGTATAATTCAAACATGTTTTCTATGCCGTAACTATGAAAATGAATTAAATTTATTTTTACAATTTATAAAAAAGGAATCCTACTTGGCGGAAATTGATAAGATCGGGTATGGAACAGCAATGAACGAGACGATGAACTTCACAGAACAACCACAAGGTGGCACTGCAAGCACACGTAATTGCGTATATGCAGATATCGACGCTTTTTGGGGGCGTGTCTTTCGCATAGGTAGGACTGCAGCTGTTTTGTCTGTAATCTGTAAAAATCGTTTTTTTAAATTACATTTTCTAAACTTCTTTGCGAATTATGTATCACATTAATTTCTTTACTGGAAATGTCACTTCTATGTTTATAAGCTGTTTTGACACCATTTCAAACCTGGACATTTGTAAGATATTATCATGTTTATCTTTACTATTAAAAGTCCAAATTTAAAAAAAAAACTTGTTTTGGTTTTCACGTTTTGACATAGAGTGACTTGGAGGGGGCGCTACACCCACCACACTAGCAAACAAGTCTATAAAGGTCACTGTCCCATAGGTTTTTGCCAAAATGTAGACATTAATACCATCATATATTTTTGGGGGCTGCACGGTGGATAAATGGGTTGGCCTCACAGCCAGGAGGTTCAGGATTCGAACCTCCGTTGGGCATTTCTGAGTGGAGTTTGCATGTTCTCGTGGGTTTTCTCCGGGTACTCCAGCTTCCTCCCACATTCCAAAAACATGCATGTTAGGTTAATTGGCCACTCTAAATCGTCAATTGCTATGTCTTTGTTTGTCTATATGTGCCCTACACATACAGTGAGGGAAAAAAGTATTTGAACCCCAGCTGATTTTGTAAGTTTGCCCACTTTCAAAGAAATGATCAGTCTATAATTTCAATGGTAGGTTTATTTGAACACTGAGAGACAACAATGACAAAAATCCAGAAATATGCGTTTCAAAAAGAGTGATAAAAATTAATTTGCATTTCCATGAAGAAAATAAGTATTTGATCCCTTTGAAAAACGTGCTTCAGTACTTGGTGGCAAAACCTTTGTTGGCAATCACAGAGGTCAGCCGTTTCTTGTAGTTGGCCACAAGGTTTGCACACATCTCAGGGGGGATTTTGGCCCACTCCTCTTTGCAGATCCTCTCCAAGTCAATAATGTTTCATGGCTGATGTTTAGCAACTCGAACCTTCAGCTCCCTCCACAGATTTTCTATGGGATTAAGGTCTGGAGACTGACTAGGCCACTCCATAACCTTAATATACTTCTTCTAGAGCCCATCTTTTGTTGCCTTGGCTGTGTGTTTTGGATCATTGTCATGCTGGAATACCCAACCACGACCCATTTTCAATGCCCTGACCGAGGGAAGGAGGTTCTCACCCAACACTTGACGGTACATGGTCCCATCCATCCCCTCCCTTTGATGCGGTGCAATTGTCCTGTCCCCTTGGAAGAAAAACACCCCCAAAGCATAATGTTTCTACATCCATATTTGACGGTGGGGACGGTGTTTTTGGAGTCATAGGCAGCATTCCTCCTCCTCCAAACACGGCGAGTTGAGTTGATGCCAAAGAGCTCAATTTTGGTCTCATCTGACCACAACACTTTCAACCAGTCTTCCTTTGAATCAGTCAGATGTTCAGTGGCAAACTTCAAACGGGCCTGAAGATGGACTTTCTTGAGCAGGGGGACCTTGCGGGCACAGCAGGATTTCAGTCCTTCACGGCGTAGTGTGTTACCAACTTTTTTTGTGGTGACTATGGTCCCAGCTGCCTTGAGATCATTGACAAGTTCCTCCCGAGTGGTTCTGGGCTGAGTCCTCACCGTTCTCATTATCATTGAAACTCCACGAGGTGAAATCTTGCATGGAGCTCCAGACCGAGGGAGATTGGCAGTTAATTTGTTTCGTCCATTTGCAAACAATTGCACGAACTGTTGTCACCTTCTCACCCAGCTGCTTGGTGATGGTCTTGTAGCCCATTCCAGCCTTGTGTAGGTCCACAATCTTGTCCCTGACATCCTTGGAAAGCTCTTTAGTCTTGGCCATGGTGCAGTTTGGCATCTGGATTGATTGCTTCTGTGGACAGGTCTCTTTTATACAGGTAACAAGCTGAGAGGGCTGCCAATGTCAGCTTGTTACCTGTATAAGATCCACCTGGGAGCTAGAGATCTTGCTGACGGATGGGGGATCAAATACTTATTTCCTTCATGGAAATGTACATTAATTTATCTCAGTGTTCAAATAAAGCTACCATTGAAATTATGGAAATGTACATTAATTTATCTCAGTGTTCAAATAAAGCTACCATTGAAATTATAGACTGATCATTTCTTTGTTAGTGGGCAAACTTACAAAATCAGATGGGGTTCAAATAGTTTTTTAATGAGGATAAGCAAAAATGAATGAATATATTTTCTGGCTCTATCTTAAAAGTGCATGCAAATATGAGTATTTTTATACAATTTATTTTTTGTCAATGTGGACTAATAACCCGAACAACAGGAAAGCGTTATTAGAAGATAAAATCAAACAGTGTAATCCTGCAGAATGTGCACATTCTCTCTCAAATTCAATGTAGTCAGCCGCCTTTGCAGCTACTCTGCTGCCACCTATTGGGTAAAGACTGCAACTACACAACCAAGGCCAAGATGAATGCTGCTTTGAAGTTAATTGTAAAAATTAGTGGTTTGTATTTCCCAGTTGATTTCAACAAAACTGCAACAATAAACACATTCATGTGTGATTTATTTGCAAATCCAGCAGAGCATGAAGAATAGAAGTAGACCAAAGGCATCATGGGTAAACAACAGTTGACGTTTCTACTGAAACTCAATCCTGACTTCCGTCAAGGACTGCTCCAGCTTGACCTCATGGGTGACGGAGTGTTCCCACAGGGCCTTTTTATGGTGGAAAGCCATGCCGCACTCGTCACATGCGTAGCTTTTGGCTTTCCCGGAGTGCGTGCGACGGTGCTTCTTCATGTGGTACGACAGCCGGAAGTCTTTGTTGCACACGTCACATTTGAAGGGCTTCTCTCCCGTGTGGATGCGCATGTGCGACTTGAGGTATCCCGACTGGATGAAGGCCTTCCCGCACACGTCGCACTTGTATGGCCGCTCGCCCGTGTGGTAGCGGTTGTGTAGGCGGAGCTCGTTGGCGGTCAGAAAGGTCTTCCCGCACACGGTGCACTGGTGCGGCCGCTCGCCGGTGTGGATGAGCTCGTGGCGCTTGAGAGACGTCTCCTTCATAAACTGCTTGCCGCAACTGTTGCAGGGGTAGCGCACGCCGATGTGCACCTGCTCCACGTGGTTGGTAAGCTGCAGCTTGGTGCGGTACGCCATGTCGCACTGCGCGCACGCCCATGGCCGCTCTTCCGAATGCGTGCCCATGTGCACGGTGAGCTCGGAAGCTGAGCGGTAGCACTTGCCGCACTGCCAGCACAGGAAGGGTTTCTCGCCAGTGTGCTTGCGCTGGTGGACCGTCAGGCAGTTGGACGAGCGGAACTTTTCTGGGCACATGTCGCAGGCGAAGGGAAATTCCCCCTTGTGGATTCTTTGGTGAATGGCGAGGTAGGACAGCTGCACGAAGCTCTTGTCGCACTGCAAGCAGGGATACGGCCCGGTGAAGGTGTGCTGCTTCTCATAGTGCTCCCTGAGGCGTCTGAGCAGCGTGAAGGTCTTGTCACACATGGTGCACGCCATGGGGCGGTGCATCAGCTTGTGCCTCTCAAAGGCCGCCTCGCTGGCAAGGATCTTGCCGCACTCTTTGCAGTAGTGCGGGTCATGGATCCTCTGGTGCACCTTCAGCACGGTCATGCTCTTGAACTCCTTTCCACAGTCGCCGCATGTCAGAACGTCCCTCAGGTCCACCTTGCAGACGTTTTCCTGGTGCTCCTTCAGGGCGCTCAGGAACTCAAAGTGCTTGCCGCAGTTGGAGCACCACACTGGGATTTGAAGGGGCGGGGCTTGCTGGCCATCACTCTGGCTGGGTCCGGCTGTAGCCTCCTTCTTCCAGGAGAAGCGAGACATTTTCTTGTGGCAGATGGCGTAGATTTGGTGTCTCTTGAGGCCATGCATGTGCTTGAAACGCTTCTTGCAATGCACGCAGTGGTAGGGGCGCTCCTCCGTGTGGCACTGAATGTGGCGGTTGAGGGTTTTGACGTTGTCGAAGGCCCTGGAGCACACGGGACACACTTTGAGGGCTTTGCTCCGAGTCCTTTGAGCAGGAGACTTCCGTGGAGGCTCCTTAGCGGCATGGGCTCCTTGTGCCTCCTCATGGGCTCCATCTAGGTTCTTCTGGCTCTGGCCGCAGGTCTGTGTGTCTGCCTCAGCCAGGATCTGCTCCACGCTCTTGCTGGCCTCCTCGCGGACACCTTCATGTCCGTGGATAATCTGGTGCTTCTTGAGCGTGTCGCGATACTTGAAGCCCTTGTCACAAGTGACGCAGATAAAGGGGCGTTCCTCGGTGTGAGAGCGAAGGTGTTTGGAGATGTCCGCGCTGCAGGGCAGCGTCCTGCTGCAGATGGGACACACTTTACCTTCAGGCAAGCCCTCCAAAGACAGCAGCAGCAGCGGGTCAGGTTTCTGCTCCTCATACTCGTTCGCCGCAGCGACGGAGCTCGTCAGGTCCTTGCTCTTGCATATCTCCTTCTGATGTCGCTTGAGGACGTACGGGTTCTTGAACCTTTTCTCGCAAAATAAGCACTTGTAGGGGCGGTCCTCCGAGTGGGACTTCATGTGACGCTCCATGTCCATCTGCCGAGCAAAGAACTTCCCGCAGAGGGAACAGGTTTTGTTGTCCAACATCTCCAGAGAGCTCACTTCTGTTGTGTCGTCAGTGTTGGAGTTGGAGTCCTCTCTCTCGTGGACGCGCAAGTTGTGGCGGTTCATGTCGTACTGGTCCCTGAACCGCTTGTCACAGTGGGCGCACTTGTGCCTTAGGTCCCGGTTCTCAGAGTGCGTTTCCTGGTGTCGCCGCATGGCCGCAGCTCTCAGGAAGTTCTTGCCGCACACGGGACACGTCTTGTTCCCCGGGTGCTTCCTTCTCTGTCCCTTGGCCGTCTCCGAGTCGCTGTCCTTTTCCGCCGTTGCCATTTTCTTCAGCTCCAGTCTCTTGCTCTGTTTGAGCGGTTGAAAAGCGGCGGGCTTCAAAGAGTCCTCGTTGTCCGCTTCCTTGCTTTCTGCACCGCCAGCCTCCCCCTCATCCAGGGACTCCTCTTGAGGGGCGGGCTCCAACAAGGTGGGTGTCTGTTCGATGTGTATGTAGTCCAGCAGTGTGACGGTCTCGCCCTCCACCTGGACGGTCATAAAGCCTGACATCTGCTCGGGCTGCAGCTGGATTTGATCGCCATCGATGACCACTTTCTCTAGCTGGGGGAGGGACAGCGAGGACAGGATGCAGTTCCCAAAGGAGGCCGGAATGGTTTGCGTTTCATCTGTCGGGAGGAGAGAAATCAGCTACAATTTTTTTTTTTTTTTTTTTTTTAAATAGCACAAGCATGCTTATCTGACGATGAGACTCACCAGTAAAATCGTAATGTCCAAGCATGGTGTGGTGCAGCAGGACAGCTTTCAAGTGATGCAGGTCAGGAACGGAGTGGACGCACTCCTCCAGGGCGGACGGGGCGGCACTGAGCATTGCGGCCGTCTGCAGAGGACACAACATAAGAGGTCAGTGCATGCTGTTAAGGGTTATGGCACAGTTTCACTGTGATTCTGCTACCTGCTGGATATCTGGTACTGGTAGAAACTTTTCCAGTCTGGACAGAAAGTCCAGCATCAGCACCTGAAGAGCACTGTTAAAATCGGGTCCAAAAGCGGTGGGGAAAACATCCTGTAACAGACACACTTGCAGGTCAGACTGCCACCGACATTTTGTTTTGACACAAACCTGGAAAAACTTGTCCCTCTCTTCAGGGTCTTTGATTAGCAGTTCAATTTGGTCCACAAAGTTGGATTCTGGAAACTGGACCTCAGCAAAGTATGGCTGAAATACAAAGGCGCAGTCTAAGATGACAATAATAATAACAAAAAGTGATCTGATTACAAAAAAAGGTTTACGTGTGCTGCCCAAGTAGATATAAGGGTTCTGATTCGCGTCAAATGCATCTGAATGGCTTCACTCTCTGGTTCCACATCAGCTCGACACAATTCAAGAACCACCTGCGGGAAATGCATTACATTCCTTAGCTGTCATGGTGTCATCCTTGACAGGGTAGATGGTGTGGCTTGTTCTCTCACCCGCGCTCTAAGGCCCAACAGCAGCTGAGCCTTTTGATCCGGGTTCAAAAGTTCTGGCACAATGTCCGTCACTGTGGTAACAAACTCCTCCACCATCCCGTAGTCCTGCACGTCTCCCCGCTGCACCACCTGCCACATGGCAGCCGACACCAGGCGCAGTGGCGGGATGAAGAGGCGGAGTGAAGGCAGCAGAAGTGGAGAATCTGGAAAAAACGATTGCGATTGTAACATTGTGTTATTATTTGAAGCTAGGAAGCAAAAACATATACATTTTGTTGTCATTTTGTATGCAAGTTGACTATGCGTTGCTGGTGCCTTCAGGGACAGATACCTACGTCGTATTGCCAATGCACAGTGACAGACCCGACTATTGTTCATCAAAACGTGGGTAAAAATGTGACGCATTTCAATGCTTTGTTGAGACACAACCTCCTGGTTTGTTCGTCCCGGCACTGGTTTTTAATGTCATGGTGTTAATGTTCGAGTCAGCCTTGTATAACAATCCCATCTTACTTGAAGTCATCAAACGCCACACTTTAAAGTCACGTTATTCGTCACAAGTGAGTGACTCGCTTAAGATAGCCGGGCAGTCGGTTTCTTCGGGTACGGCGTTTGTTGAAAGCCAAATGTACCGTTAGATAACTACCTTAGCCATCGCTAAGCTTCTTCTGATGCACACAACACCTAGCTAAGGGCTGCGAGGCTGCACGAAGGCGGCGCCATCTCGCAACGGGGTACGCCATGTTTAGAATCGGACGCACACAGCCCGAAAGAAAAGACCAATACATCGCTAAAAGGTGTCGATTAGTCACTTTTCTTCATCTTACCGTTGTCTGTGGAATGTAAGGTCTCCATTTTGCCACGAAGGGCGATCAAAGGCCCAAGAAGATTAACTCGGGATAGATTGTGAGTCGACGTCCGCCCGACCCTGCGGTGACAGTTGGCGGCTCGATTTTTACGTCCGGAGTACGCAGGCGCCGTCTGGGGGAGGCTCAATCTTCATTCAGAGAACATTTAGTGATATAATGTAATCCGCACTCGACAATACAACCGTATAACAATATACATTACCTTTGGACAAGGGAGGCAAAGACCACGGCGATACATCAGTAAACTTTGGATTCCCTTGCTAATGAAACGAGTCTCTTCTTCTCTTGGAATACAAAGGGCGACGTTAAACATCACCGCTCCCTAGTGGCAATGCGAGGTAATGGCGCAATTATCAGGACCAGATTGAACAGGCGACACCGTCGTGTCTAAATAAAGCAGCCCAATTGAATGAATATATTGTAATGTATATATTTCATACTATGACATGGGCATAATAATAAAAAAAAAACACAACCGCGTAGATGAAAATGTGGTCATTTATTCGTCAGTCCACAAAAACAAGTGTAACATTCCTCTTTGCTGTAAGAATCAACTACATCCCTGCTTCTCACACCATTGATCATTTATACTTTTCTATATATGTATAATTTGTACAATATACATGTTCTCAAAGGCAGAAAAAGCTCCCTCACCCGGGGGTGGGGGAGGGGAGGGGGTCTATTAAGTATCCCATGCAACAATCTAGTTGCTACCAGCAGGAGCGTCGAGACAGGCAAATCAACGCCGGGATGCATCTCGTCGGACGGAAGAGCGCATTCTCAACAACCATGAAACAAGAAGAGCCATGCAGCCCCGCAGCTACTCCGCCGCCACTTCCGTCATAGCACCGGAGCACCAGTGGGGGCGCCAGCGAGCAAAAGGTATGACAGAGCAGGTTTGCAGGCCATCTCTTTGCACACTGTCAACGTCGGCCGCGGGCTTGGAGTAGGAACAGAGGGAAAGCACAGGAAAGCATTTGAAGTGAGTCGCCTCACGCTACGACGACTCCCCGTCGCCTTTTGAGGAACAGAGCAGTAACGCAACAAAGCCTGCCTTGTTCCTCCTTCTGGCCTGTCCCGTTCGTCAAATAAAGCTGGACTGCAAAAAGTGCTTGACATCATGATCAAAGCTTGTTATTAGTTCCCATGTGGGCATGGGTGAGCACACAGGCGGCTACTCTCTCAAAATAAAAATACCATTAAAGGAAAATACATTTTGGGAAAGCCACATGTTAGTCAGGCCTGGCCCTTTTCACATATCCACTAAATAGACTCTCATTGGAATATTGCTTCTTATATTATCTGCTATAAAACAAGATCTCTCTCAAGGCAAATGGAATCTATAGAGCTGTATGTAAGAAAATAAAACACGCCATAACATTTCGTGTTCTATTTACAGAATTGAAGTGCCAAAATAATAATTTAGCCTCATGTGCTACAATGCTTTTTTTAATATATTTGTTTGGTTTTTTGCTGGACTAGACACATGTTTTGTTGAAATAAACAAAACAAAAAAAGTCAGTCATTCCATGGAATCAAATGCCGTTTGTTTGTTGTTCTCTTTACATAACTAAAATAAACTTTACATTTTGAACTTCCTTAAAATGTGTACTGGCTGGGTTGTGAAAACACTGGAGATCCATTCGACAGAATGGATCATGATGTTTTATAATCCCCCATCCTGAATTCACCTAGCGGCCGCTTTATCAGGCACAGCTGCGTATTGATAATCTCCCTAATGGAAAAAAGAAGAAGAGGGGAAAATCCTTTCTGGCCTGTCTGCACAGCAAGCACACCTAAAAGCAAGATGGCGGAGAAGGCTACAGACGTGCAGCACGGATACACACGCTCAGTGAGACAAGGTAAGGACGCATGTAGGAAGAAACAACACGTCTTTCTATTTACACTTTGCATTATTCCCTTCCTTTCTTCCTCCTTGTAATCCGTCGTCCTTGAAGAAGCTCTGCGTAAAAAGCCATCGAGGAGGCGGAGCATGCAAAACGATGGACAGGAGACGCGGTGGACTGTGTTCCTCTGCTGGCGTTGCTACTCATCACCAGTGATCATAAGGTCTGACTGGGGGCGTCCTTTCCCAAAAACCCGCTCTCCTGCCTGTCCCGTCACACCACCGAGCCCTTAGAGGTGGAAAGGTGGATGGAGTGGATGCGCGCCGCCAGAGTCTTCTCCAGGTCACGCAGGATGTCCGAGCCGGAGGAGGCGAGGGCCTCAGCGGGCGACTCGTAGAGCAACTGCTTGAAGCCTTCCAGCTCGATCAGCAGCACCATGTTTTTCAGTAAGTAGCCCTCAATGAAGGACGTCAGCTCTGTGGCGCCGAGAAACTGCAACGGCAGGACAAATGAAAGGCTTAGCTTATGCGTCACAGAGGCAGCATGGTGTCTCCTTACCTTGGCGTGCTTGTAGAGGTCCACGCAGGTTTCCGTGGTGATGTTCTTGGAGCAGATGATCTCACAGTGTCGCTGAAGTGCCTCCAGTTGAAAAAACTTGGAGGCGGAGAGGAGCTGCAAGACAGACGCACCGATGAGAAACGCGAGCCGACGCCAACGAGTACGCCAGCCGACGTCTTGTACCTCCATGACTTCGGTGTTGCGTATATGCAAGGACTCTGTGCCGCCGTAGTAGAGATACTGCATGACCAACTGCAACATAGGACAAATTAGCATTTTCCTTTTTGTCGTGATGAGGTGTCACCACATTGCCCTTAGTGGCTTGGAGGAATGTTGGCGTATTAGGGTCACATAAAAAATGTTGAGATTTTGAGCTTCAAGTTGTAATTTTACAGGAATAAAAGTCGTAATGTTACAAGAAAAAAGTTGTAATGTTACAAGAATAAAAGCCGTAATTTCACAAAAATAAAAGTCGTAATTTTCAGAGAAAAAAGTCATAATTTTACAAGAATAAAAATAGCAATTTTATTAGAAAAAGTCATAATTTTAAAAGAATAAAAGTTGCAACTCTGCGAGAAATAAGTTGCATTTTTAAAAGAAAAAAGCCAAAATTTTACAAGAGTAAAAGTCAGAATTTTGCAAAAATAAAAGTCGAAATAGTGTGAGAAAAAAGTTGAAATTTTACCAGAAAGAGTCTTAATTTTACGAAAAAAGGTTGTAATTTCACAATAATAAAAGTCATATTTTAATGAGAAAAAATTCGCATTTTTAAGGGAAAAAAGTCGTAATTTTACAACAATAAAAGTTGTAACTTTACGAGGAAAAAACGTAATTTTACAAGAATAAAAGTTGTAATTTTACGAGAAAAAAGTCGTAATTTTGAGACAAAAAAGTCGTTATTTTTTTCAAGAATAAAAGTTGTAATTTTACGAGAAAAAAGTCGTAATTTTGAGACAAAAAAGTCGTTATTTTTTTCAAGAATAAAAGTTGTAATTTTAAGAGAAAAAAGTCGTAATTTAAAGAGAAAAAACTCGAAAAAAGTCGTAACCTCACTTTTGACCCAGGCCAAAGGTCACACAAGTCCCCTGTGTTTATAGCTGTCTCAGGCAATGCCTCTTAGGACGGAGTATTAAAAATAATAAAGAGAATAAAATTTACGACAATGACGTTGTACATTTACGAGACTAGCTTGTAATGTTACGAGAGTAAATTCGTAACTTTACGAGAATACAAGTCATAACTTCACTTAATAAGCATAGCCTGAGAAAGATATTAAACAGGGGCCTTATGTGGAGGCGGTGGGTATTAGAGAGTACTGGTGAGATGATTCTAATCTGCTCATCTGTTTGTGCCTAACTGCTCTGTTTTGCTGTCCCGTTATAAATAAAAACTTGTCTGAAGCAAGAGGAAAGCAGGCAGAGGCACACAGCATGACTTTTACAAAACAAATCTTCTTGGTATCTTCATCTTGGTGTCAAAGCTTATTCTAATTAAGGGTTTGCCGCCTAAAATTCAACAAATGATATTGCAGGGTTCCCCATGCGTTCATTTATTTGTGGTGGCCCACCACAATTCAATTTGGTTTTATTATATTTCACAGATATATTTGGTTCTACCTTTTATTTGATTTTTGTCTGCACACCTTCTCTTATGATTTACAGCATGATAGGACTGTCTGATTGGCCTGTCATCATGATGACACTTTAACTCATGATGGCCGCAAGGCATGCTGGCACAGCGCACATGTACATGCATTTTTTTAATTGTGAGTGTGCGTTATAAGGCCCATGCACGCATATCCACACCCACATGAAATATTATATACAGAGGCATATATGAGGCATTTATATAAAAAATTTCCAAAGATTATTTAGAAGAAATCTGAAATATTTGTAAGACTTAAAAAGAGAGTAAAGTTGATACAAATAATAGGCTTTTTCTCCCATGTGACAAAGCTGAGAGGCATTTTTGTTTGTAATAATGTGCCGCTTTACAAAATATCAAAGAGGCAAAGTTGCATCATTTAATTTTTCACCATGTGGCCCTTGCTGTAAAAAGTTTCTGTGAAGCCTGGGAGAATGTTAAAAGGTGCGTTCAAGGAGCGTCAGACAAAGTGGGACAAGTCCCTGCTCCCATTTAACATTCAACAGTCGTTGGATTTATAACTGTATATTATTTTTGAATAAAATAAATAGCAGATATTTCCAAAATTGATATCCTTTCACATAAAATTTTGATGTTGTTATATAGAGTAGTTGCGTAACCAACCGTTTATCACATGCCTACCTTATTAGGGATGTCCAATAACGAATTTTTGGAAAATATCCGATATGCCAATGTTGTCCAACTCCGATATTATCAGACATCTGTACCTATTATACATAAAAACTAGGGCTGTCAATCAATTAAAATATACTGCTCAAAAAAATAAGAAGAACACTTTTTAATCAGAGTATAGTAAGCTATCAGTCAAACGTCTGGGATATTGATGTGGTCAGTTAAGTAGCAGAGGGCGTTGTTAATCAGTTTCAGCTGCTTTGTTGTTAATGAAATCAGGTGCATCAGAGGGGCAACAATGAGACAGACCCCAAAACAGGAATGCTTTTCCAGGTTGAGAACACTGACTTCTCATCTCTTTTGGCTGATTTTTTACTAACTGACTTTCTACTGCTGTAGTTCTTCATTTGGCTTGGATCAACATCTCTGTTGATAGCATGCTGCGCTACCTGGACGATACAGAGGTTGCACAAGTAGTCCAACTCCTCCAGGATGGCACATCAATACGTACCATTGCAAGAAGGTTTGCTGTGTCTCCCAGCACAGTCTCAAGAGCATGGAGGAGATTCCAGCAAACAGGAATTTACTCCAGGAGATCTGGGCAGGGTCGTAGAAGGTCCTTGAACCCTCAACAGGATCGGTAAATGCTCTTTTGTGCAAGGAGGAACAGGATGAGCACTGCCAAGCCCTACAAAATGACCTCCAGCAGGCCACTGGTGTGAATGTTTCTGACAAAACAATCAGAAAAAGGCTCCATGAGGGTGGCCTGAGGGCCCGACGCCCTGTGCTCACTGCCCGAGTGATCACTTCACCAATGAGAGCAAGTTCAACCTGAGCACATGCGACAGATGTGAAAGGGTCTGGAGATGCCGTGGAGAACGTTATGCTGCCTGCAACATTAGTCAGCATGACCGGTTTGGTGGTGGGTCAGTGATGGTCTGGGGAGGCATATCCCTGGAAGGACGCACAGACCTCTACAGGTTAGATAATGGCATCCTCACTGCTATTAGGTATCAAGATGAAATCCTTGGACCCATTGTCAGTACCTACGCTGGTGCAGTGGGACCTGGGTTCTTCCCGGTCCACGACAATGCCCGACCTCATGTGGCTACAGTATGCAGGCAATTCCTGGAGGATGAAGGAATTGATACCATTGACTGGCCCCCACGTTCACCTGACCTAAACCCAATAGAACACCTCTGGGACATTATGTTTAGGTCCATCCGGCGCCGCCAGGTTGCTCCTCAGACTGTCCAGGAGCTCAGTGATGCCCCGGTCCAGATGTGGGAGGAGATCCCCTAGGACACCCTCCGTGGTCTCATTAGGGGCATGCCCCGACGTTGTCAGGCATGCGTACAAGCACGTGGGCGCCACACAAACTACTGACAATAATTTGGAGTTGCTACAATGACATTTTGGCAAAATGGACCAGTGTGCTGAATAATTTTTTCACTTTCATTTTTGGGGTGTCTTTGATTTCCCCCCTATATAGGGTGATCATTTTAATTTCTATCAAATGATGTGGCCTCATTTGTTACTAATACATCACCTACTTATTATCAGCAAAGATATTCAAGATAATTTCCCCCCCCGTTTAGATCTGATGTGTTTTTAAAGTCTTCGTCTAATTTTTTGAGCAGTGTATTTGATCGCAATTAATTCCACTTTGTCAATAGTTAACTCATAATTAATCACATTCAATCGCAGGTACTTTATTTGTAGTTGCCATATTTTTACACACTATTTGTAAATATGCAAATATTGTTTATGTCACTCTCTTTAGTACTAACTATTTTTATTTTATTATACTTATTATACTCATTATACTATTCCTATTGCATTGCATTTTTTAAAATTTAAGACTGTGTTGTCTTTTTCTGACCTACTGTACCAAGCAATTTTTCTTGTAGTTCAATAAAGTCTGTCTAAGGGATATCAGTATTGGAAAAATGGCCTATTCTTTTATTCAAAAATAATATTCAGTTAGAAATCCTCCAGTGATTTTGTGTTTTTCAAGTTTAATGGGAGTGGTGATTTGTCCCACTGTTTGACGGTCCTTGAACGCGCCTTCTTCATTCTCACACACTGCACAAAATACTACAGTGTGTACACCTAATAAATAACATAAATTACATCTCTATAATGTATGTATGCTTAAATCTTTCCCGGGGACGAGATAGTTCTACTGGCTAGAATAGCTAGCACGGCTGATGCTACTTAAAGCCATTCTCGACTTCAGCCATGGTCGACACATTGACAGCCTGTAAATAAATAGATAGATAGTAGCAGCTCGTAACCCAAATTTTAGCTTGCAGTTTAAGGCAAACATCAGCATATGACAGTAAAAATATTACCTGCACTGCTCCAGTCTCCAGTCGACGTAATTTGTAACAATAAAAAAGTATTTATATCTGCGATTAATTATGAGTTAACAATTAACAAACTGCAATTAATTGTGATTAAATATTTGGATCAATTGACAGCCCTAGTTAAAACACAAAGTGTACACTTAAGCACCAGGTGGCGCCCTCACCCCGCACGCTAAGGCCATGACAGCCAATCAGAAGCAAGAAGAAGGTAATGACTTGGAAAAGGGCACATAAAATAACGGGTCTTACGTGGAATATGTTATACTTGACATGGCTGATCTCAATGCAGGTGTTCTCAGCCGCGGGTCGGTTCTGCAGCAGCGACTTGAACCTGGCGCCACGTCACAAAAGCAGGCTCTTAGTAGAACGCAGCCATCGCGTCAACCAAAGAAAAATGTTACCTGGTCGACGCGGTAAAAAGCAGAACTTTGTGTGCATAAAAGGGTTTCCCCTCCACCAGGAAGGTGACGTCCGACATCTCCTTGTTGTTGAGGAACTGTGGGTCTGCAAGAATGACAAAACGACAAAATTCTTGCATTGCTGGCTGTCACACATGATTTATCTTTATAGGAAATAATAATTTTTAAATAAAAAGCAAAAAGGGCTAGCTCATTTTGTGGCCAGTGGTTAACCACTGCAATGGTCACGGCATTGGCCACCACCAGGGGCGCTTCACCATGGCTGGCCATTCAAACAGTGGTTAAAATGAGTGGCCGGACACCTTTTTGCTGGCCTTTAATTGACTGTATTACTTTACTTGTGCAGTAATTACATTACTCTTTTATTTTCTAGCCTCATTTTCAATAAATTTTAACTGTTGGACCACGTCATCGGTCACAGAGACCACGCAATGGCCACGGCATTGGTCACCATCAGGGGACGCTTCACCGTGGCTGGCCATTCAAACAGTGGTTAAAATGAGTGGCCAGACACGTTTTTGCTGGCATTTACTTGACTGTATTACTTTACTTGGGCAGTAATTCCCTTAGTCTTTTATTTTCTAGCCTCACAATATTTTATTCTTGTCTTTATTCCTCATTTTCAATCATTTTTAACCGTTAGACCACGCCATCGGCCACAGAGACCACGCAATGGCCACGGCATTGGCCACCACCAGGGGGCGCTTCACCATGGCTGGCCATTCAAACAGTGGTTAAGAGAGTGGCAAAATGACAGATAGAGTGAAAAGGTAATGTCGTTTTTTGTTGTAAATGGGTAAACACTGTAAGCATTAAATAAACCAAGCGTTTTATGTTGGTTTATATTTGCCAGCTAATAGTAACATTTGCTTGTTAACAGTAATATTGTTTCCTGCTAGCATTAGTCGTCACAAAAGTTCCAAGTTGACAGCTTCATGTATGCAGCCGGCGACGACGCGGAGGATATCCTGAATGTCCTGCCCCTGACCGACGCTCAGAAAAAGTCATACGACGTGGTAACAACAGCTTTTACGGCACACAGTATTATCAACAGGAAGGTAATCTTCGATCGATTCACGGTTCAACCAGAGGAGCCAAGAGCCGGGTGAGAGTGTGGAGTCGGCGACGTAACAGCAGTGCACACGCTAGCAGAACATTGTGAATTTGGCACTCTGAGAGAGCAGCTAATACGAGATCGCGTAGTTGTGGGCATAAGAGATGCTAAATTGTCCGAGAGCCTGCAATTAGATGCTGATTTAACGCTGGGAAAAGCTATAATACGCATGAGAAAAAGCGAGGCAGTGAAAAGACAGCAACCTGTTCTAAGAGTTGACCAACAACCAGCCCAAGTGGAGGCAATTCACAAAAAGTTCACTGAAACAGTTAAAGCTGCAAAGGACAAAACAGACCCCAAAGCAAGTGAGTGCTCTAGATGTGGGCAATTCAAGAAACACTCCAGAAATGAATGTCCAGCACGTGATGCAGAGTGCAAGAGATTTAAAAAAGAGAGATTAAAAAAGGACATTTTGCAAAGAAATGCAGGTCAGCTGCTGGTGTCCACAATATTACAGAGGTCCACGGTCACGGTGGAGACTTTGCCTTTTTGGGTGAAATTAACTCTGCAGAGGAGGACGAGTGGATTGTGACTGTGCACTTAAATGAGGAGAAAACTGTATTTAAGTTAGATAAAGGTGCAAGTGGCAAGTGCAATCCCAAGCAGCCTGTACACCCTTCAGAAACATGGGGCACTGCGGCCAACATGCAAAGTACTGTACAGCCCAGGCGAACAAAAACTGGATGTCACCGGACAATTTAAAGGTAAACTGTGCATTGACCAAAAAACAACTGACCAGTACATGTATGTTTTTGAAGGACCGTACAAACCACTACTGGGCTTACCTGCAATCAAAGCACTTCAGCTAATAAAACGTGTAAACTCATTGCAAGCACAGCCAGAGGACTTCAAAGCTCTGTATCCTACTGTGTTTTCGGGACTAGGGACTCCTTAGGAGTCCTACAAAATTGAGACGGACTCAGGAGCTGTCACCTCCACGCAGGGTGGCCCTTCCTTTGCGAGACAAAGTAAAAGAAAAGCTTGAACGTATGAAGGACATGGGAGTTGTAGAGGTTGCATTGAGGCTTTGGTTTTACTCGCCTGCTGTCCTTTCATTACTCCACAGTTCTGGCCCATGTGTAGTTCAAATTCACATCAAGTACAATTGTGCAAAAAAAATCTTTTATTGCAGATCCCAATGGTCAACAGTGATACAAACTACAAAGTGAGCTAGCCTAGTATCAATTCAAACGGACATGTGTTGCGCGGTAAGAAAACCATTTGCCTCCATGCACGAAACTGAAGTGGAACTTATCCTCCAAGTGCCACTCTTAAAGGCACAGCACGCAATTTCTACACTCACTCATCAAATCTATCAATGTGCACATCTAATCTCTCCCATGTCAAAGTTATTACTTTTTAACTTCACGTAGATAATATTCTTCTGATCAGTGAATGTGCATCTGGAATCCAATATCTTTGACAAATCTCAGACAAAACATGGTTGCATCCTGGAAAAGGCATTCGACCATGTCCCTCGTGGTGTCCTGTGGGGGGTGCTCTGGGAATACACGATTGGTGGCCCGCTACTACGTGCTATTCGGTCCTTGTACAATCGAAGCAGGAGCCTGGTTCGCATTGCCATCAGTAAGTCAAGCTTGTTTCCGGTGAACGTTAGCCTCCGCCAAGGCTGCCCTTTGTCACCGATTCTGTTCATAATCTTCATGGACAGAATTTCTAGGCGCAGTCAAGGTGTTGAGGAAGTCCAGCTGGGGGACCTTAGGATCTCGTCTCTGCTATTTGCAGACGATGTGGTCCTTATGGCCTCATCAGGCTGTGACCTTCAGCGTTTACTGGAGCGGTTTGCAGCTGAGTGTGAAGCTTCTGGGATGAGACTCAGCACCACCAAATCCGAGGCCATGGTTCTCAGTCGAAAATGGGTGGACTGTACCCTCCGGGTTGGGAGTGAGGTCTTGCCTCAGGTGAAGGAGTTCAAGTATCTCGTTTTCTTGTTCACGAGTGAGGGAAGGTTGGAGCGTGAGATAGACAGACGGATCGGTGCAGCATCCGCAGTAATGCGGTCGCTGTATCGGACCATCGTGCTTAAGTGAGAGCTGAGCCGGAAGGCAAAGCTCTCTGTTTACAGATCGATCTACATTCCCACCCTCACCTATGCTCATTAAATATGGGTCATGACCGAAAGAACGAGATCGCGGATACAAGCGGCGGAAAGGAGTTTCCTCCTTAGGGTGGCTGGACTCACCCTAAGAGATAGGGTGAGGAGCTCTGCCATCCGGGAGGAGCTCAGAGTAGAGCCGCTGCTCCTTCACATCAAGAGGAGCCAGTTGAGGTGGCTCAGGCATCTAGTCCGGATGCCTCCCGGGCGCCTCCCTGGTGAGGTGTTTCGGGCATGCCCAGCCGGGAGAAGGCCCCGGGGAAGACCTAGGACACGCTGGGGGGACTATGGCCTGGGAACGCCTTGGTGTCCTCCCGGTGGAGCTGGAAGAGGTCGCCGGGGACCGGGAAGTCTGGACTTCCCTACTGAAACTGCTGCCCCTGCGACCCGGACCCGGATAAGCGGAAGAAAATGGAATGGAATGGAAAGCTTCACAGTGATCACCAGGGCATAGACAAATGCAAAACAAGAGCCCGCCAATCAATTTGGTGGCCAGGACTGTCTGTACAGATCAGCTAGTTCGTGGAAAACTGCAACACATGCTTGCAAAACAGGGCTGAGCACAAAGAGCCACTACTGACAACCACGGTGCTAGAACGCCCATGGAAAATAGTAGGTACTGACTTATTCTTTTAGGACAAAAAGACTTACATTTTCATTGTGGACTACTTCTCACGATATATCGATGTGGCCCTGCTGAATGTGCAATCTGCAGCTACAGTCATAGCAGCTATGAAAGAGACATTCAGTCGACATGGGATACCAGAGACAGTTGTGTCAGACAATGGACCACAGTACAGTAGCGACTGTTTAAAGACTTTTCTATTGAGTACAGGTTCACTCACACCACTAGCAGCCCCAGATACCCAAAAGCAAATGGAGAAGCCGAGCGGGCAGTAGCTACTGTAAAAGAACTGTGGAAGGGGGGAGGTGAGAAAGTGAAAGCCCTCATGTAATACTGTGCTACACCTCTTGAGTGCGGTTATTCCCCGGCACAACTCCTGATGGCCAGACAGTTGGGAACTACTCTGCCACAACACCCTGCAGTTCTACTCTCTTGCTGGCCAAATGTATAAGGCTTCAGATCCAGACAAAAGCAGAAAAGAGCAAACCAACAACATCACTTCAATCGCCGTCACAGGGCAAATGGTCATGGGTACAAAATAGCAGGGGAATTCAATAGTTTGACAGCCAGGGGGAAGAAACTGTTATTGAGTCTGGTTGTTTTAGCAAACAGTGCTCTGTATCGCCTACCGGAAGGGAGGAATTGAAACAGTTTGTGGGCGGGGTGTGAGCGGTCCGCGGAGATGTTGCCTGGCCTGTTCTTGGCTCTGGACCTGTGCAGTTCCTCTAAGGAGGGAGGCTGGTGTCGATGATTTTCTTTGCAGACCTGATTGTCCGTTGCAATCTGCTCTTGTCCAGTTTGGTAACTGAGCCAAACCAAACTGTGATAGAGGAGCAGAGAACAGATTGTACTATGGCTTTGTAAAAGGTTGTTAGCAGTTCCTTAGGCAGGTTGAACTTCTTGAGCAGTCTCAAAAAGTACATCTTTTGCTGTGCCTTCTTTCGGATCGTGTCTATGTGAAGACCGCTTCAGGTCCCAGGAACGGGAGGCATGATCCATACATGCAACAACATCAAACTTTTCTCAACGGCCCCGCAGTCACCATGGCGACGCGTGTAAATAGGAAAATGCTCAATCCGGGGGCAGTAAAAAGCCGGAAATGGGTTTTTTTTCAGACTGTCAATCAGTCAAAAATAGTTTGGGACCCAAAAGCAAAGCCCAGAGGTCTTTTGGGCGGACATTTAAACATAAGAAGCATCATGTCCAACTCAGAACAAGTAAAGCATCTACTACTCCACTCAAATCTGGATTACCTTTGTCTTTCTGAGACTTGGCTTTAAAAAAATGCCCCTTCTGCAGTACTTACTATCCCTGGCTATAATTTATTTAGAAAAGATAGAGAAGGTGCAAAGGGTGGTGGGGTCATGATATTTATAAAAAACAATATTTAGTGTCAGGAAATACGATGGTCAAGTGAATATGAATTAGAATGTTTGGGGCTAAATATCATTCTATCACCACAAATGTAATTTGCCATTATTGTGATTTATGGCCCCCCTTCATCTGAAGGTACATTTTATGACAGATTTGAAAAGTTGCTCAAGAACTGTAACTTAAACAAGGAGACTGTTATTTTGGGGGATTTCAATATAAATTGGGAGGAAACATCTGGTATAAAAAAATCTTAAAAGAATAACTGACAAGTTTGATTTTGTTCAGATGATCAAGGGACCCACAAGAATTACCACAACAAGCAGCACTCAGATTGATTTATTATTTACTAACCGTCCTGAGAGAATAGTTCAATCTTATAACATGTTGGCTGGCCTTTCTGACCACAATTTAGTTCTTGTGGCCAGAAAGCTCTCCAAAAAGAGGTTTAATTTTTCTGTCAGGAAACATGAGTTGATTGGAATCCCAAAAAATAGACAGGAAGAATTTAAAAATGCTGTTCAGCAAATTGACTGGGACCAGGCATTACAGGGAACTGATTGTGAAAGGGACTGTGAATCCTTTGTAGAAACACTTGAGAGAACAATTAAAAACTTTAGTTCCAAACTCAAACGCAAAAATAATAAAAACATACTACCCTGGATTAACTCTGATATAATGAAACTAATGAAAGAGAGGGATCTTGCGTTAAAAAGGGCAATCAAAAGTGAATAGCAAAGTGCTAGAAATATGTTTAGAAGACTAAGGAATAAAGTAGTAAAAAATATACGGAAGGCTAAATCAAATTTTTTCTTGACTCTAATTGAGAATGCAAAAGGGGATATTAAAACAATTTGGAATCAATTGAAAAAAATTGTAGGACAGGACACAAAAAGCAAAAAATATTTAGAATTGAAGATAAATGGAAAAATTACAAATAATGCACAGATAGTTGCAGATGCCTTCAATAATTTTTTCATTGATTCTGTTTTCAATATTGCCCAGTGTTTTTCATTTAATACATTAAGTGTTTGGCCTATAAATACATCAGAGCACGTTTTTAGTATGAGCAGTGTCACAGAATCAGAAGTTTCACTGACAATAAGTTCACTCAAATCTACTCGAACAAAAGACATATTTGGCATAGATACATTTATGTTAAAAGAACTCAGCTCCACTTTAATAACTCCATTAACCAACATTCTCAATTTATCAATTTCTGAGGCAGTATTTCCAAGTAAATGGAAATAATCAGATGTAATCCCAATCTATAAAAACGGAGATACATTATTACCTTCCAATTACAGGCCCATCAGTATTGTACCAACAGTGTCCAAAGTCGCAGAGAAACTCATTGTCCAACAAATTATTTTACATCTCAACACCACATCATTTTCACTCCATCCCATGGAGTTTGGTTTTAGAGCCCAGCACTCAACAGAGACGGCGAATTGTTTTTTTTTATTGAAAATCTCAAAGATTTACTGGATAAGGGTGGTGTGGTTGGTGCTGTGTTTCTTGACTTGAAAAAGGCTTTTGACACTGTAAACCACAACATATTATTGACCAAACTGACCAGGTTTAACTTCTCCTCACATGCAATAAAATGGATAGAATCATATTTATCAAATCGATCACAGTCTGTCAGAATGGATAATTACAACTCCCTTCCCCTCCCTTTGCTTACTGGTGTCCCGCAGGGTTCCATTCTGGGGCCACTGCTTTTTTCTCTGTACATAAACGACCTCCCTTTAGTCTGTTCCAATGTCTTCATTTAGATGTATGCAGATGATACAGTCATTTATGTACATGGTAAAAATACAACTCAAATAGCTGATATACTTACACAATCCATGGTCCATGTCTCAGAATGGTTAAATCAGTTCTCCTTAAAGCTTAATGTAAATAAAACAGTGGCCATGTTTTTCTCTAAATCTAACATTACAAGTACTAGTAATCAGGCAGATGTTTTTGTGGTAGGAGAAAAAATAAAAGTTGTGACAGAATTTAAATATCTTGGGGTCATACTTGATTCAAAACTAACATTTAAATCAAACATCAAAAAAGTATGCAGCCGTGTAAAGTTTAACTTGTCCAATTTCAGATTCATTAGGTCACATTTATCTCTGCAAGCAGCTAAAATGTTCATGCATGCTATGGTCTTTTCACACATGACATACTGTCTTACAACATGGTCACAGGCAAACACAACAACGCTAAAACCCATTGAATCACTATAAAAACAGACAATCAAGATTCTAGATAAAAAACCTTCAAGACATCATCATTGCACCATTTTACAGAAGCATAAATTGTTGAGCTGGGAAAATGTTCTTCAGTATGCAAATCTCTGTCTAATATATAAAATCATGTATGGTCTGTCATCTCCTCCACTCAGTCAGTTTGTAAACATAAGAACTAGCTCACAGAGGGTAACACAAGGGTCTGCCCGTGGACACTGTATTGTTCATCTAAGGAGAAGTGTCTTCAGTCAGGGTGCCTTCTCAGTTACAGCTGCACAAGGGTGGAACTCGCTCCCTCAGAACATCAGGGAGGTGAGTACTTATATTCTGTTCAAAAAGCATCTAAAACATTGGTTCATAACGCATCAAACATGTCTGCATTAACAATACTAATGACTCTCCCCTGGCTAACCATACTAGCACTTGTGTTTTCTTTTGAATTGGATGTGGTGGAATTGCTGTTGTCTGTCTTGTATGATGCCTGTGTTTTGCTTGTCTTTTCTCAATACTTTTATTGACAGTGTTTGTAATATCTGTTTTAAATGATTGTTTGTTTGTGGGTTCATTATGGAATATTGTAATTTTTGTTTTATAATATTTTTTGTCTTGTTTTTAGGGAGACAGGTTTGCCATCTGTCCAGGGACAACAGATGAAAAATAGCCTTTTGGCTAACTCTGGTGCATTTGCAGCCATGCTATTAATGTACACTGTCCCTGTCAAATAAACTAATTAATTCATTCATCCACCTCGCTTCTATAAGCAGTTTCATCACCGTCACTGATGAGGCCAATGACAGTGGTGTCATCTGTGAATTTCAGCAGTTTCACAGCTGGGTCGCCTGAAGTGCAGTCATTTGTGTAGAGGGAGAAAGGCAGAGGGGACACCACACACGCCTGGGGGGCACCAATGCTGATGGACGGGGAGCTGGATATGGTGCGCCCCAGCCACACCTGCTGCCTTCTGTCAGACAGGAAGCTGTTGATCCACTGACAGATGGAGGGGGACACAGTGAGTTGGGTAAGCTTTTGAAGGAGGATGTCCGGGAGTTTTGGTGTCACAGGCGGAACTTAAGTCCACGAACAGGATCCTGGCATATGTCCCTGCAGAGTTGAGGAGCTTTAGGGTGTAGTGTAGCCCCATGTTCACCGCATACTCAACACACCTGTTTGGCCGGTAGGCAAACTGCAGGGGTTCCAGCAGTGGGCCTGTGATGCCTTTCAGGTGCACCAACACCAGTCTCTCTAGGGTTTTCATGACCACAGACGTTAAGGCCACCGGTTAAGGCCACGTTAAGGCCACCAATAAAAATAGTATAATTCTGCATTGTTGTCATTGTTTTTTACTCATCAGATAGTGTGGTAAATTCACGGTTAACATGTCAAATTTACAGCATTATAATCTCACAGTAAATTACTGGCTAATATTTGCATTTCTTTCAGGAAATACGTAAAACTATACAGGCCATTTACTCTGATTTGGCACAGTAATTCTGCAGTTACAACACTGTAATTAACAGGTGTGAAACTACAGCAAATAATGGTAACTGTATTGTAATTAACTGTATAATCTCATCTGTGAAATTACAATAAATTACTGTGGAGATACTTCACAGAAAATTGTTACTGTTATCCATCCATCCATTTTCTATACCGCTTATCCTCGTTAGGGTCGCGGGTATGCTGGAGTCAACCACAGCTGACTTTGGGCCTGGACTGGTTGCCAGTCAATTGCAGGGCAGACATACAAACATTCACACTCACATTCACACTTTAATGGACAATTTAGAGTCGCCTATTAACCTAAGATGCATGTTTGTGGAATGTGGGAGCAAATCGGAGTACCAGGAGAAAACCCACGCACGCACGGGGAAAACATGAGGCCAGAGGCCTCCTACCAGTTGGACGTGCCCTGAACACCTCCCCAGGGAGACGTCTGGGAGGCATCCTAACCAGATGCCCGAGCCACCTCATCTGGCTCCTCTCAATGCGGAGGAGCAACGGTTCTATTCAGAGTCTCTCCCGGATGACAGTGCTTCTCACCCTATCTCTAAGGGAGAGCCCAGCTACCCTGGGGAGAAAAGTCATTTCGGCCGGTTGTACCCGCGATATTGTCCTTTCGGTCACTACCCAAAGCTCATGACCATAGGTGAGGGTAGGAACGTACATCGACCGGTAAATTGAGAGCTTTGCCTTTCGGCTCAGCTCTCTCTTCACTACGACAGACCGGTGCAGAGACCGCATCACTGCAGACGCCGCACCAATCCGCCTGTCCATCTTGCATTCTATCCTTCCCTCACTCGTGAACCCCGAGGTACTTAAACTCCTCTACTTGAGGCAGGACCTCATCCCCACCACGGAGATGGCACTCTACCCTTTTTCATGCGAGAACGATGGACTCTGACTTGGTGGTGCTGATTCTCATCCCAGCCGTTTCACATTCAGCTGCGAACCAATCCAGTGAGTGTTGAAGGTCACGGCTCGACAACAGGAGCACATCATCTGAAAAAAGCAGAGGCCTAATCCTGCGGCCACCAAACCAAAACCCCTCAACGCCCTGGCTGGGCATAGAAATCTGTCCATGAAAGCAATGAACAGAATCGGTGACAAAGGGCAGCCCTGGCGGAGACCAACCCTCACTGGAAACGGGTCGAACTTATTGCTAGCAATGCGAACCAAACTCTGACACGTCATACAGGGAACAAACCGCCTGGATTAGGTGGTCCGATACCTCATAGTCCCGGAGAACTCCCCACGTTATTCCCCGAAGAACACGGTCCAATGCCTTCTCCAAGTCCGCAAAACACATGTAGACTGGTTGGGCAAACTCCCATGCACCCTCAAGGACCCTGCCGATAGTATAGAGCTGGTCCACAGTTCCACGACCAGGACGAAAACCAGATGATATCTGCACTACAAAAAACCCACAATGATGTCATGCAAATAATAAAGATAATGAAATGGTTAGAAGGTGGAAAATAAAAGCGTAATGGAATTACTGCACAAGTAAAGTAATACAGTCAAGTACATCCCAGTAAAAAGGTGTCCGGCCACTCTTTTAACTACTGTTTAAATGGCTCGGCCACGGTGAAGCGCCCCCTGGTGGTGGCCAATGCCGTGCCCATTGCAGTGGTTAACCATTGGCCACAAAATGAGCTCGCCCTCTCTCATGAACAGTGCAAATGTGACCACTAGATGGAGCTACAGCACATCCATTGGGCGTTTCATTTAAATGAAACAAATGGCTGTGATATAACAAATATTTCCAAAATGTCAGACACTTGTGTCTTTTTGTCTCAAGCATTTGACATTTAATGTGCATTTCTAATTTTATCACATCATAAAATCTTTTACTTTTGACAACACGGCAGCAAACAAAGTGGTCTGCAAATGAAACCATCGCTTCTGTGTCATCCCATGAGAGCGGGCGATATCTGTCTGTTGAATTTCTTTCAGAAACAATTTTTAACTTCTCACCTAAACGGGAGGTCTGCTTCTTCTTGATCTCCGTCAGCTTGGGAATGGGGAAGGGTCCGTAGCACTGGGTGAAGATGACTGACAGCTGCTGGCTTATCACCTCGTTCTGCACGCGCACGCACACGCACGCACACGCGGACACACACACACACACACATGCACACACACGCACACACACACACATCAGGATTATGCTTAAAAACAATAATACCAGTTTAAAGTGTGGCACAAGCTAAGGAAGGACACATTTATTGTTTTTGGCCGTTACAGTCCGCTTGCATTAAGGCCAAGTGGTGGCCAGTGACCCACAAGATCCTGTATAATAATCCCTCTTTGGTTAATTGGTTCCGGACTCGAGCGTGATGACTCAAATTTCGGCAAAGTAGGATTCCTTATAACGTTAGGTTATGTTTGTTTATGTTCAAAATAACTTCAAACGTTTTGACTGGATTTGGATGAAATTTTCAGGAGTTGTTGGAAATAGGACATGGAAGAACTGATAAAATTTTGGGGGTGACCTGGATCACCGTCTGGATCCAGGAATTTTTGTAAAGGATTCTTTAACATTGCAAGATGGGACCATTTTCCTCATTTGTGCATATAACTCCACATAAAATTGTCAGAGCACTTGGAAAAAAATAGTTTCCAACGGGTTTTACAAAATATCAGAGACGGATAAGAAAAATGTAGGATTATTATTTTGGTGCAAATCACAATATGGGGGAAACCACATGGTGCTTGGCATATGTCTGCATTCTCCGAGTGCTTTTATAGGTCATAAATGCAATATTTTGGTAGTTACATGCTAAACCTTTTAAATCATCTTTCTAAATCCCATTTTTATCATTATTAGAGCCCTTACGACATGAACTAACACCCCTATAGTCACTTATACACTCGTAATACCCAATGTAGCAGACATAATGAAATTTCTTTGATTATGTCTAAGACATACAGTACATAAGACATACAGTACATAAGACATAAACTAGACTTACACATTAGCATCCTTGTTGTTGCTTTCATATTGCAACGTCCTTGAATGCGTCTTCTGAATGCCTTATTTGTGTATTTTACATTACTTTAATTTAGCCATTTTTATGCTGGCAAATGCTTCATTTAGGCCAAAAACATGATAAATACATTTTTATATATGCACATGTTTTGTATATAAAACAATATGTAATATATGCATTTTTTTAAAACTAATAATAGGCTGTATTAACCACAAAACAACCGTGATTTATTAAAGTATTTTTGACACAGTGATACCTTGTTTATGGAATATTATTATAATTAGATAATATAGAACCTTTATATGACTTTTTAAATACATGTTTTAGCATTATTAGAGCCAACTAGACATGAAATAACACCCCTATAGTCACCTTTTCACTCCAATTACCCAATATAGTTGACATAGGGAAAATAAGACATAAATAAAACATAATACAGACTTACACATTAGGATCCTGTTGTTCTTTGTCTTCCTGTTCTATATAGTACTTCCTGTGATGGCTTGTGACCAGTGTAGAATACATATCACAACGTGCTTGAATAACGTGCCTTGAATAACGTTTCATGCTCTTCATGTTTTGTCATTTTTTGTCATTTCATGTCATGTCATTTTTTGACTAATAATAGGCCATATTCAAGCACAAAACGGCATGTTTTATTCATATATTTTGGGAAACAACGTAGCGAGGGCTTACTTGCCATTTGAAGTATGTTTTTTTTTCCATTTGTTGGAACTATGGAAAAAAATTACCTTTCCCACTTATTAATGCCACCTAGAGGAATGGAGTGGAAAAATTATTTGGGCCTGTGGCACAATGTAAAAATAACAATCGACAGTAAAAGTGGAAAAATAGAGCAAGAAGTCATACTGTAACAAAACAAAGATGAAATGCATATTAAAACAAAACAATTGTTTTTTCTAGCCCCAGGGAGAAATCAGTCCTGTGGATTGCAATACTGTTATTTTTTTTTAATATTACTTTTTTACTGACAAAAATATGACTTTAACCTTGTATTTATTTTCTGGTATATATTTTTATTGTAACATTGGAACTGTTTTTACGTGTAGAATGACTTAATTATCATAATTAAATCTGAAAATGTATTTATTATACAGTATATAGTCCAATTTTTTTGTAATTATTGAATTAATTAGTTATTTATGAGTGGCCCAAATACATTCCTGTATACAGGTGCTGCACAAATTTAAATGATGGAAACAAAGTGCCATGCAAATGTATACAAATGAGGTTATGAGCGACGCCAAACACGCAAAAACACCTCGTGTAATTTTTTTGCAGCTCGCCGCATGAAAGCCAACCTTGCTGGAGCGAAGGATCTGGAACATGAGCGGCAGGCCGTGCGTGATCAGTTCCTCCGTATACTCGTCCTCCTGGATGCAGCTGAAGTCCTTGAGCAGGCCCTGGATCAGCGGGCGGCGTTGCTGGATGAAGGAGGTCCTCAGGGACTCCAGCCAGGTGTGCAGCGTCCAGGGAACGCCTGGGAACAACACCGCCATCGTCAACACGCACATTAACACACACACACAGGCACCGTCTGAGCACTTTTAACGCGGCCATGTTTGCATCACTTAAACGCGTTGGAGAGCAGCATTTAAGTAGGATTAGATTATGTTCTGCTAAAGTGGATGTGATGGCAGGCGGAGTATGACATGAGCGTGAAATGAATTTATCGTGCCGGTTTGCTATGATAGGCTATGATGCATTCAGCAGTAACAATGGTGCATGCTTGCCACCGGTAATGATGCAAGGCTGACCTAAGCTGCGGATGTCTATGGTGATGTCCACATGGCCGTGCTCGGCACTATGGTACATGGCCTCTCTCAGGGCTCGCAGCTTGGCCTTTCCTGTTCGTAAAGTGCCCACGCCGCTGCCGCTGTTAGCCTGCATAGCCATGCTCTTCTCCCTGGGCACGGAACCTTCAGCCAGCATCTCCTCCAGAGACAGAACGTCACCCTTTTCCTTCTCTGACTGGTATAGGAGCTTCCGGAATACATTCCTACAAAAGACCACAAAATGGTTTGCTTTAAATCTGATCATTCACAACCAAAGTGCACCAGAGCACAAAAGTAATGTGGCCGACAAGGAGGAGCGTCTAAAAACAGAAATGATTCAAAGCGTTTGTAGCAATGCAAAAAATGTAAAACAAACAAACTTAATAAATTCATTAAAGAGATAAAAAATAAAACAGAAAAAATATAAATACAAATTCCCATTATTAATCAGTATTTCAATAATGAATTACCTTTTTAAATAAATAACTACATTAAAAAACACAAACAATACATTTAAAAAATAGGGATATAAAAAAAGCTTTACATTAATAACAAACAAACAAATAAAAATAACACCAAGAGAAAAATAAAAGAAAAATAAAGCAGGAAAAATATAAATACCAATTTCTATTATACAAATAAAACCAAGAGATAAAATAGAAAAATAAAATAAAAACAAATAATAGCAAATAATAACAAATCCTTGTTATTTAGTCTTGCTATTATTATTTATTATTTAGTTTTGCTATAAATTATGATTATTTAATAAATCAATATTTGTATTTACTTATGATTTATTTTTTCCAAATGGAAATATTAACTAATAAAATAAATGGATATTATTAAAAAAAACATTAGTGTAATGTATTCATTCATTCATTTTCTATACCGCTTATCCTCATTAGGGTCGTGGGTATGCTGGAGCCTATCCCAGCTGACTTTGGGCAGGAGGCGGGGTACACCCTGGACTGGTCGCCAGTCAATCCCAGGGCACATATAGACAAACAAACGTTCACATTCATACCAATGGACAATTTAGAGTCGCCAATTAACCTAACATGCATGTTTTTGGAATGTGGGAGGAAACCGGAGAACCCGGAGAAAACCCACGCACGCACGGGGAGAACATGCAAACTCCACACAGAGATGCCCAATGGAGATTTGAACCCAGGTCTTCCAGATCTCCTGACTGTGTGGCCAATGTGCTAACCACTCAGCCACCGTGCGGCCTAAATAATCCTTATTTAATTATTAATTAAAATTTTGCAGAATCAAAAACAAATGAAAAAGAAAACCGCTACAAATACTTCAAAAACATACACAAAAACCCTCCAAAAGTGTCAGCCACCGTAGAAAAGGGCCTTGGAAGCGAGCCATTGCCTAAAATATTCTGCAATAGAATAATCAATAAGGAATGAACATTTAGGGATAGCTTTTGTCCAATTTGTACGTGGTGCTTATGTGTCACCTGTGTCCGTGCGCCGCTGCCAGGCTGTACGAGTTCATGTCTCCCAGCGGCGCAGACGAGATGCCGTTTCGACATGTGGTCCCGATCATGGGGTCCGCCCCCCTGTCCAGGAGCAAACTCACCAGCTCAAAGTTGCCTAACGAGGAGACCAGTCAGCACAATAATGCTTAAAAAAGTGCTGATTATTATGCTTCACTCTTTCACGTCATCCACATTATTTATAAATAAAGAACTGCAGCATTAATTGTCACAAGGCTGTGCTATTTATTATTAAGCACCTGTTGCCATGGAAACAGGGCTTGTACCGTTGTCATGCAACACGAAGCCACACTCCGGAATGTCCCCGTGATCATTTGTGATTACGTCTGAAGAATGGCTGTCGGTAATAAACTTACAGGTTTCATAAATGTTTACCTGCGGCTGACGCCAGCTGGAGCGGCGTCTCCGTGTAGTTCTCCGCCCCGTCCTGCAGCGACCCCTCAACGTTGGCGCTGTTGTCCAGCAACAACTGCAGTGGACAGAAGACGGATTAGCTATTTGTTACCCCCACGTTTACTTAGGTTAATTTCATTATGTACTATAGAAGGAAAAGTAAGAGTGCACCTACTTTTTTACACTTTTTTTATATTTATTGTGACAGCACAGAGTCTCTCCAAAATGCAATGCAGTGTGTATCAAAACTGTCTCTCTCAATCATATGGCAAGCCCTCACATTTATATACAACTATTTCAAAGCATAAACAAGTTTGCCTTGTTATAGATGTTTGTCATGCATCCCAAAACAGCTCAATCACACTGAGAGCTGTAGTTAATATTTTGTTTCTCTTATTTAACTACAAGAGGGGCTTACAGCCTTTGAGAAAATAAATGCTACATTTGCATTTTTTCTTATACAAATGCTGTGGGAAAAAGTGCTTGCCCCGTTTCTGATATCTTTATTTTTTTGCATGTTAGTCATGCTTAAATGTTTCGAATCATCAAACAAATTTAAACATTAGTCACTGATAACACAGCTAAACACAAAATGCAGTTTCTAAATTAAACTTTTGATTATTACGGGAGAAAAAAATCCAAAGCTTCGTGGCCTTGTGTGAAAATGTGATTTTAGCCTAATGCTAATATGTGGTCTCCACCGTTAATCACCACCTTATTATGGTGGAGGGGTTTGAGAACCCAAATGATCCTAGGAGCTATGTTGTCGGGGGCTTTATGCCCCTGGTAGGGTCTCCCAAGGCAAACAAGTTCTAGGTGACGGGCCAGACTAAGAGTGATTCAGAAAACCCTTAATGAATAAAATCAAGAGGAGTGACCGCACCTCGCCTGGACGTGGGACACCGGGGCCTCACCCTGGAGCCAGGCCTGGGCGAAGAGCTTGCAGGCGAGCGCCTGGTGGTTGGGCCTTCGCCCGTGGGGCCCCGGCCGGGCCCAACCCGAAGAAGCTCCCCCCCGCAGAACCACCACCTGCAGGGGCAAGCATAAGGCTCCGGTGCCATGCGATTTGGGCAGTGGTTGAGGAAGGGTGTTCGGGTGACCTGGTCTTTGGCGGCTAAATCTGGTTCTTTGGACATTGAATGTCACTTCTCTGGTGGGGAAGGAGCCCGAGCTTGTGGAAGAGGCTGAGACATTCCGACTAGATATAGTCGGACTCACCTCAACCCACAGTTTGGGCTCTGGAACCAAATTCCTTGAGAGGGGCTGGACCTTGTTCTACTCTGGAGTTGCTGGAGGGGAGGGGCGGCGAGCTGGGGTTGTCTTATTAATAACCCCCCCGGCTTGGTGCCTCTGTGTTAGAGTCATCCCCGGTGAACGAGAGGGTTTGTGACTGTGGTTTGTGCGTATGCGCTGAACGGCACATCAGAGTACCCAGCCTTCTTGGAGTCTATCAGACGGGTGCTGGAGAGCACCCCAGCTGGGGGCTCCATAGTTCTACTGGAGACTAAAGCGCCCATGTGGGTAATGACAGTGTGACTTGGAGGGGCGTGGTTGGGAGGAATGGCCTCCCTGATCTGAACCCGTGTGGTGTGTTGTTGCTGGACTTCTGTGGGAACCACAGTTTGTCCATAACAAACACCATGTTCGAACCTAAGGATGTCCATAAGTGCACTTGGCACCAGGACAACATAGGTTGCAGGTCTATGATCAACTTTGTGGTCATATCATCAGACCTGCATCCGCATGTTCTGGACACGCGGGTGAAGAGGGGGGCTGAGCTGTCAACTGATCACCACCTGGTGATGAATTAGATTAGATGGCGGGGAAGGATGCCGGACAGACCTGGTAGACCCAAACGCGTAGTGAGGGTGTGCTGGGAACGTCTGGCAGAGTCTCCCGTTCGTCGAGTCCTCAACTTTCATCTCCGGCAGAGCTTCGCCTGCATCTCGAGGGAGGACCGGGATATTGAGTCCGAATGGGCCGTATTCCGTGCCTCCATTGCTGAGGCAGCCAGTCGTAGTTGCGGCCACAAGGTGGTCGGTGCCAGTCGTGAGACCCGACCCCGATGGTGGACAACGGGGGTTAGGGCTTCCGTCAAGCTGAAGATGGAGACCTATCAAGCATGGATGGCTTGCGGGACTCCCGAAGCTGCTGACGGATAATGGCAGGCCAAGCGGCACACGGCTTCAGCGGTGGTCGAGACAAAAACTCGGGTGTGGGAGGAGTTCGGTGAGGCTATGGAGCACGACTTTCGGTCGGCCTCGAAGAGGTTCTGACAAACCGTCCGGCACCTCAGAAAGAGGAAGCGGTCCTCAGTTCACCCTGTTTACAGTGCGGACGGAGGCTTGCTGACCTCGACTGAGCATATAATTGGTCGGAGGAAGGAATACTTTGAGGCCCTTCTTAATCTTATATTCTGTTCAAAAAGCATCTAAAAAATTGGTTCATTATGCATTAAACATGTCTGCTTTAACAATATTAAGACTTCCCCCCTGACTAACCATACTAGCACTTGTGTTTTCTTTGGAATTGGATGTGGTGGAATAGCTGTTGTCTGTCTTGTATGATGCCTGTGTTTTGCTTGTCTTTTCTGAATACTTTTGTTGACAGTGTTTGTTATATCTGTTTTAAATGTTTGTTTGTTTGTGGGTTCATTATGTAATATTGTAATTTTTGTTTTATAATATTTTTTGTCTTGTTTTTAGGGAGACAGGTTTGCCATCTGTCCAGGGACAACAGAAGAAAAATAGCCTTTTGGCTAATTCTGGTGCATTTGCAGTCATGCCATTAATGTACACTGTCACTGTCAAAATAAACTAATAAATAAATAAATCCCACTGACATGCCTTCCATAGAGAAAGCAGAGTCTAAAGACACGTACGTGGACAGTTCTGGCTGAGGTATTTGGGGTAGTTAAAACACTCCCCAATGGCAATGCTCCGGGGGTGGACGAGTTTCGCCCTGAATTTCTCAAGGCTCTGGATGTTGGAGGACTGTCTCGGTTAACATGCCTTTTCAACATCGCATGGAAGTCGTGAAAAGTAGCTCTGGACTAGCAGACCTGGGTGATGGTGCCCATTTTTAAAAAAGGGTGTGTTCCAACTATAGGGGATCACACTCCTCAGCCTCCCTGGCAAAGTCTATTCCAGGGTGCTGGAGAGAAGGCTACATCCGTTAGTCGAACCTCGGTTACAGGAGTTGCAATGTGGTTTTCGGCCCGGTGGCGGAACACTGGACCAAATCTACACTCTTGCAAGAGTACTGGAGGGTATGTGGGAGTTTTCCCAACCGGTCTAGATGGGCTTTGTAGACTTGGAAAAGGCATTCGACCGTGTCCCACGAGGTGTCCTGAGGGGGGTGCCCCAGGAGTATGGGATCAGTGGTCCGCTAGTACGTGGCATTCGGTCCTTGTACAATCGAAGCAGGAGCCTCCGCTAAGGCTGCCTTTTGTCACGATTTTGTTCATAACCTTCATGGACAGAATCTCTAGGCGCAGTCAAGGCATTGAGGGAGTCCAGCTTGGTGACCTTGGGATCTCGTTTCTGCTATTTGCAGACGATGTGGTCCTTATGGCCTCATCAGACTGTGACCTTCAGCGTTTACTGGAGCGATTTGCAGCTGAGTGTGAAGCTTCTGGGGTGAGACTCAGCACCTCCAAATCCGAGGGGAGTGAGATCTTGCCTCAGGTAGAGGAGTTCAAGTATCTCGGGGTCTTGTTCACGAGTGAGGGACGGTTGAACCGTGGGGGCAATAGACGGATCGGTGCAGCATCAGCAGTAATGCGGTCACTGTACCAGACCGCCGTGGTGAAGAGAGAGCTGAGCCAGAAGGCAAAGCTCTCTGTTTATAGATCGATTTACGTTCCCACCCTCATCAATTGTCATGAATTATGGGTCATGACCGAAAGAACGAGATCGCGGATACAAGCGGGGGAAATTAGTTTTCTCCGTGGGGTGGCTGGATTCACCCTAAGAGATAGGTTGAGGAGCTCGGCCATCAAGGAGGAGCTCAGAGTAGAGCCGCTGCTCCTCACATCGAGAGGAGCCAGTTAAGGTGGCTCGGGCATCTAGTCTGGATGCCTCCCGGGCGCCTCCCTGGTGAGGTGTTTCGGGCATGCCCAGAAGGCTCCGGGGAAGACCTAGGACATGCTGGAGGGACTATGTCTCACAGCTGGCCTGCGAACGCCTTGGTGTCCTCCCAGTGGAGCTGGAAGAGGTCGCCAGGAACCGGGAAGTCTGGACTTTCCTACTGAGACTGCTTCCCCCGCGACCCGGACCCGGATAAGCCGAAGAAAATGGAATGGAATTGAATGGCTAATATGTGGTTGGGCCACCCATAGCAGCAACAACTGCAATCAAGCGTTTTTGATAACTTGAGTCTCTTCCAGCGCTGTGGAGGAATCCTGGCCCACTCATCTTTGCAGAATTGTTGTCATTTGTCCACAGTGGAAGTTTTTCCAGCATGAAGCACCTTTTTAAGGTCATGCCACAGAATATCAGTAGGATTCAGGTCAGGACATTGACTAGGCCACTCCAAAGTCTAGATTTTGTTTTTCTTTAGCCATTCAGAGGTGGAATATTTGCTCTGTTTTGGATCATCTATCTATCTTCAGGATTTTTTGGTAGACAGCAGAATTCAAGGTTCCTTTTATCACAGTCTTCCAGGTAGTGAAGCAGCAAAACGGCCCAGACCATCACTCTACCACTACCGTATTTTACTGTTGTTATGATGTGCTTTTTCTGAAATGCGCCGTTGCTTTTACACCAGATGTAATGGGCCACACACCTTGCAAAATGTTCAACTTTTGTCTTGTCAGACCACCGAGTATTTTCCCTTGGGGTCTTGGGGTCACAAAATTTTTCTGGTAAAATTGAGACAAGCCTTAATGTTGTTTTTATTCAGTGGTAACTTTCATCTTGGAACTGGCACGCAGGCCATATTTGCCCAGTGTCTTTTTTATGGTGGAGTCATGACACACTGACCTTAACTGATGCAAGTTAGGCCTGCAGTTCTTTGGATGTTGTTGTGGGATCTTTTGTGACCTCTTGGATGAGTCATCGCTACGCTCATGAGGTAATTTTGGTTGGCCGGCCATTCCTAGGAAGCTTCCCCACTGTTCAATGTTTCCGTCATATGTGGATAATGGTTCTCACTGTCATTCATTGGAGTCCCAAACCTTAAGAAATTGCTTTCTAACCTTTTCCAGACTGATAGAGCTCAATTATTCTCAGTTAAGTTATATTTAACTGGGGAACAATCACTTTTTCACACAAGGCCACGGAAGTGTGGATTTTTTAATAAAAATAATAATAAAAACTTATAACTCATTTAAAAACTACATTTGACCAATATTCACATTTGTTTGATAATCTGAAATATTATCAGTTTTTCACACCACTGTACGTGTATGTGTGTGTTATGTTTATAATTTTATTTATTTAATCACACATAGAACAATAATTACAAAAGAGGATCCACAATGATAGTACATTAGTAACAGTTTTATTATTATATTATATACAACCACAACAATAATAATATAATAATAATAACTTGTCTTATTGTTGCCATAATAATAACATTAGTGTAATAATAATAATAGCCCCTCCCATGAGCTCACCACTCGTGGGAGGGGCCAAAGGGGTCGGGTGCAAAGAGAGCTGGGTGGCGGCCGGAGGCAGAGACCTTGGTGGTCCGATCCTCGGTTACAGAAGCTAATACAATAAATATAAAATAATACTGTTATTAATTTATATAATTTATTATTATTATGCAGTACTAATATTTAAAATGATATTCCCTTTATAATAATAATACTGAAATAAAAATAACTATATAATATTATGTTATATCTTTGGGAAATTCTTATATATTATTATAATACTATGTGATAGCAATAACTTTATAATTATATAAAAATAGATGACATAATTATTATTACTAATTCTTCAGTCCTCTCAGTGTCCCACTTCTTCTTAGCTAACCTCTTACTCTGTATACACCCCTGCACCTCCTCATTCCCACACCAGGTCTCCTTATCTACTTTCCTTTCAGATGACACACCAAGTACTCCAACCTGTCTCCCTGATCACAGTTGCTGTAATTGTCCAGTCATCTGGGAGGACTTCCTGGCCACCCATAGCCTTTTTCAACTCCTTCCTAAAAGTCACGCAACACTCCTCCTTTTTCAGCTTCCACCATTTCGTCCTCTACTCGGCCTTTACCCTCTTCATCTTCCTCACCACTAGAGTTATCCTACACACCACCATCCTATGCTGTCTGGCTACACTCTCACCTGCCACTGCTTTGCAGTCACTCATCTCCTTCAGGTTAAACCTTTTACACAAGATTTAGTCTACCTGTGTGCTCCTACCTCCACTCTTATAGGTCACACTATGTTCATGTGTCTTCTGGAAGAAAGTATTCACTATAGCCATTTCAATTATTTTTGCAAAGTCGACCACCATCTGTCCTTCAGCGTTCCCAAACCATGATCTTGAACAATATTTGTTTTCATTTGACAGTTGATTTGAGGCTGCGATGTTCCCACACTTTGGAGAAGATGCAAAGAGAAGAACAATTTGCACTTGGCTACCTTAAATACTCTTTCTCATGACTGTCATGACCTGTGTATGTAGGTCAAGAGTCAGTGATCTTACCAAACAAATTTTGTGTTCCAATAATTAGTGGTAAAGGTATTCAAATCAATGAAACAATAAAGATGCCCAGATGTATGTACCTGCCTGAGTTTGTTTAAATAATTATTGCACACTTTCTGTACATCCTAAAAACTGAATTTCACATCTCAAATATCACTGTATTCTTCTGCTATATGATATATTTAACTGAAATTGCTGATCCAAACAGCTAATGATTTATTAAGGAAAACCTTGAAAAATATCATTGGTGCCCAAACTTTTGCATGCCTCTGTGTATATAT
>QODF01000038.1:3883097-3958637 GCA_024372805.1 Oostethus manadensis
TATATATACTATATAATATACAAATAGCTATAATAATTTCATATTATAATATGATCAATTTAATAATGTAGTCATATTCTAATATTAGGCATTCTAATATTTGACAGCTTTTTTCTTCATTATGATGCACTTATATATTTGTCATTTATCATTCTTTTCATCAAACATCCTCACGAGGGGGTCAAGGCCAGGGCAAAGGGCCACCACAGGTCAAAGTTCACAGTTCACAGGCTACTTTACTACCTGCACGACAGGGACGTGTCCGTGCAGGACGGCGAAAGTGAGTGGCGTCCCGTGGCGTGCGTCGGGGTAAACTGAGGGGTGCTTGTTTACTGTGCTGGGCACCTGGGAATTCATAAGGTGAGGTTGAGGAGAGAGACATACAGTCGTTAACATTTAAGAAGGGGGCAGGGGCGGGCGGGTGGGCGTAGCTCGCAAGCAAGGGGCCAGAGGGCGGAGCCACAAGCATAGAGATGGAAGTGTCTGCGTGGTTAAGATTGGAAGAAGGACGTTGCCGGGGGTTACGTGTGGGTTTTGCTGATGCCGTGTTACTTTGTGATATTAGAAGGCGAGCAGAAACGCCATTAGTGCACAAACATCACGTGACCTGTTCAAACGTTCAGCTTACTCCAAAATACTCATGCACTTCTGTCTTTCATCACAAGCGCAACGTTGCAACATGTTTTTGCGGGTTGAGCTGATGATTGAAACACAAAGTGTTGAGAGGTCAGAGCATGGAGGCCTCACTGACTTCAACGCTACTACTAAACAGGTGCGGCGTGCACGCTGCGGCACTGACTCACACACACACACACACTGGAGGAAGGATGATGCATTATTGATGAGCGGCAAAACAAATAAGCGCCCCCACAGGAGCGATAAGCGCGCAATTATTCTGCTGTTCTTATCATTCTGCACTATAAAGCTGCTTTGGCGAGAAGGTGGAAGTGGGCGGGGCCTCGGGAGGCAGAGCGTTGCCTCGTTTCCTGACCTCACTGTCGATGTCGGCGCCAGCGTCCAGCAGCATCTGGACCATGGCCTCGTCACCGCGCACACAGGCGTACATGAGCGGCGTCATTCCCTGGAAGCATGAGAGGAAAGACAGGATGAGACGTTTGAGGGTCGCTGTTGCCTGCGTCACAACAGCAACAACAGCAGTTTGACTTCCTGTCATAGGCGGTTCCATCACCGTCCAGCAGGTCCCGCCTGAGCCAAAGTGGATTATATGTTCCGTCGTCATCATCTGCTTGGCTTAAATCCGCGTCACACTGCAATTCTGCCTTTAAACAGTCCTAAATGATGGCGCAGTTTACTCCCTAATGCACTTAGATTGGACTATTGACTATCGGTCCAAGAGCTTGTTTACCTCAACTCTTCATGGCAAACGCCACTTTTGTTTTGTTGTGACCTCTTTTCGACTCCCTCCCCTTAGGGTACTGAAAGGGCCAACACACAGTTATAGTGTCTCGCTTTCCCTGCCGTCTTTGTCGACCAATCAGCAAATTACCCTTACGCCCTCACTCAAAAACTGAATCACTTTTCTGGCAACCTTCCCTAAGGGCAGAGTTGTCCGAGGTGCAGCCCAGAGTCTTTTGCGGCCCGCGCCTGTTTTTTTATTGGCTCGCGTCACACTATAAAAATTAGGTTGGCAAAAAAAGGTCAATGTTAGAAGAATAAAGACAAAATATTTGGCCAATAAAGGCATAATTACGAGAATAAAATTTAAAAGAAGAAAGTTGAAATACCATTTTAAAAAACAGCAGCAGAAAAAAAAAGATTTTGCAGGAATAAAGTCAAAATATAAAGTGAAAACTGTCATATTATTTTAAAAAGTAAAGAATAAATGTCATTTTAGTAGCAAATAGTAAAATATTGAATAGAAATTACATTATTTTTAAGTCATTATATTATGACAAACAATACAACAAATAACAGCAAACAAACAAACAGCAAGTTGCATTGTTTGAAAAATTAGCACCAAAAGTTACGAGAATAAGGTCAAAAATATTATGGCAGTAAAGTTATAAATACAAGAAGAAAATTCACAAAAAGAATTCTGAAATAGTTGAGGGGGGAAAACAGCAGCAGAAATTACAAAAAACAGCTGTAAATTTATGACAATAAAGTCAAAACATTAAGAAAAAAATACATATTTTAACCAAAAAAAATCACAAAATTAACTTCATAGCATTATGAGGAAAAATAATGCCATTTTATTAGCATAAAGATTAAATTTAAAGAAAAAGTAAGCACCGATTGATCCAATGAGAATTGAACCTTATGGAATACAATTATTTTCGAAAAAGAAATTGCTTGTCGTTTTTGCCAATTAATCAACACGCTTTAGTGTCCAAGCCTGTGTGTGTGCAACTGCTGCACCCTAGTGGAAGGACGGCTGAAGCCCAACACTTGCTCGGGTGAGGAAGCGGAGGACGTGGCCTATTTATAAGTGCTAATTTTCCCAGACTTGATAGCAGCCGCCTCCAGCCCTCCAGCTTGTCACACGAGTTGCGCGCGTGAAGCATCTTTCCTGTGCGCACGCCAACATATGTGCAAAGAACTCGCCCACGCACGCCATGCTGCTCACACGCAAACACGTCTTCTTCCACACAAAACAGCCGACAGTTTAGAGAAGCAGGAGGACTTTTACGGCACCCTCTTGACCCAATGAACCCTCCAACGTTTCCTGCGGATGCTTAACGAGGACCTTCACCATGGGGCCGCTGCCGCCTATTTTGCTTTATCGCGCCTGTAATGCCGCGCCTGCAAATAAAATAAAAGTCAGCCCCAGTCACCACAACTCGTTGATTACGCAGTGGCTGTGGCGGAGGAGGAGGACTAGGAGGAGGCATCATTTGGTCAAATCTCTGCCAGTAAATCCTGCAAGCAGTGCTATTCCCTTATCAAAGTGCAGCTGTTGCCACAGAAACCTGTCAGCTTCTACTTAACATCAGCACTTGAATGCACTCCGAGCCTGAGAAGAACTGCTGTGGGCACTTACTGTACTTAAAAATAAAAAAAAACTGTATGGAACTGCTGCATGACACAGTCTCGTATCCTGTAGGACACATGCTAGTGGATCAAGTCACAACACTATAGAAAGTACCACGTTAGAGTAGTCAGTGTACAGCTTGGATAGTAGTATATTTTTACAATCCACCGCACATTATTGTGTAAATAGCTGGTGAGTAGATACGTAGGTCCTGTTGATACTGAACAAGTAGTACTAAAAAGAAAAAATAATAATAAAATAGGTCAAATCAGCATTAATTTTACACAAATAAATGCAAAATATTAAATGAAAAAAGATGTACTCAAACGAGAAAAAGTCTTCTATTTACGAGAATATCAAATAAATAAATAAATATAATGAGGAAAAATAACGTCATTTTAGTTGCATAAAGTTAAAAAAGTGGAGAAAAAACTTTTTTTTTAAGTTGTAATATGAAAAACAAACCAAACAAAATGAATTTTTTGAAAATCAGGTTAGGAGAAAAGTTATAATATTACAATAATAAAGTGAAAATATTATGCAAATAAAGTCTTAAAAAACTTACAAGATGAAAAAATGTGGAAAAAAACAAAAGCAAAACAAACATAATTTTATGAGAATAAAGTCAAAATATTAAGAGAAAAAAGTTGCATTCTAACAAGAAAAATAGTCACAATGTTTTGAGGATTTTAGTAGAAATGGAGGTTAAATACTTTTAAACAATTATAATATTATGAGAAACAAACAAAAGAACTTAAAGTAGTAATTTTGGTGCAATTAGTTGAGGGAAAAAAGGGAATATTACAAAAAGAAGAAAGAAACAGCGAAAATGGGGGAAATAGAGCAAGGCACAATTTTGATACTAGTAATGCATTTTTCACCAAGCTGACGCACTTTTTTCTTGAAATATACATAACATGTGTCGCTTTACAAAATGAAGAGAGTAATAAAATATACACTGTATAGTAAAGGAAGGGCGGAGGAGTGTAGGATTCTACAACTTGCCCAGCTCAATTTAATTCCATGCCCAAGAGGATCAAAGCAGTGCCAGATGACAATGGTGCTCACGCCCAGGGCACAATTTAGACATGCTCACGTGTATTGCCAAATAATTACACAATATTCCTCATTAGGGTCGCGGGTATGCTGGAGCCTATCCCAGCTGCATGTCCAAATTGTGGTCAAAAATTCCCAAAATGAACCGTAGCTTCTCAAGTGTCTGAAGCACTTGTGCTGCCCCAGACTGTAGGCAAGACAATTATTGTGTGTTTACTCATTTTCAGTGGACCGTGTATCTATCTAAGTGCTGTACAAGCTGTACACGGACTACTCTTCGACCACATAAAGTAGGTTTTGTTAAATAGCGTACACTCCTGTAGTCTCCTGTAGTTCCTACCTGCTCGCTCATGCTGTTGATGCCGTCGGGTCCCAGGAGGTTGACGGCCTGCTTGACCAGGTCGGTGCGTCCACAGTTGAGCATCCTGAAGCCCAGATCCTGCAGGAACTTGGCCTCGGTGGAAGCGGCGTCCAGCTTCTTGGCGCCGCAGAAGTAATCCTCGGCCCTGCGAGCACAGTGAGTCGATATGGGTTATGGGTTGCTGTCATATTGTGTCCAGAGGTGTTCCTAATGAAGCGACTCACTTGATCTGCCTAGGCTCACAGTCGACACCTGGCAGCAGTAGCCGGGCGGCCTGCCGAACGTCGTCGCTGTCCACCGACAAGCTGCGGCGGTGCTCCGCGTGCGCCACCGCCACTCGGATCCACTCCATCAGTGGCGGGAGTACCAGGAATGGCCTGCGAGGGGGGCACCACATCATGTATGTCGAAGGTACATGAGCCGTTCATCCACACATCATCAACATCAACATCGTCAAGGTGACATTTTCAATATCTTCCTCAGCGGGCAGCCCTCCAAATAGACAACTTTTTACATCTGCAAGAAACAAAGTGATTCAAACAATGCATAAAACCAAGGCACCATTTTTTATGTCACTACCTGAGTCTGCTAAAGGCAATGGCAAACAGATCTGGCACAACATTAGTAAATGAACTGGTAGAAGTACGAACCAAACTAAAGAATTAGAACTACAAATCAACAATGAGTTGGTTACAGATCCAGTCATTGTGGCAAATGAATTTAATATATTTTTTAAAAGTTCAGTTGAAGAAATCACGCAACTTTATACCTCTAGTGAAAAAGTATTGTACCCAATTAATAAGTCCGCTCCTGTTTTTACCATAGCTCAAATCAAGGAATCGGATGTAGCTTCTATTATTAGTGACCTAAAAAGTTCAAAAGCTAAAGATGTGCATGGTTTAGATACACATTTTATAGAGCAGCACAAAGACTCCTTGATATATCCAATAACACATCTAATTAATTTGTCAATTACTCATTCTGTTGTCCCTGTAGCATGGAAAGTGGCCATAATTGCCCCAATTTTCAGATCTGGTAGCAGGGTAGATGTTGGGAATTATAGTCCAATCAGCATAGTGCCTCTGATATCTAAAATTATTGAAAAATGGGTCACAAAACAATTAAGTCATCTAAGTAAGGGTAAGAACCCTTTGCATGCTATGCAGTTTGGTTTTTGTGCCAATTATTCCACTGAAACAGCAATTAATGTTTTTTTTTAGAAAAAGTGAAGTGTTCTTTAGATACTAGTCCTTTTGTTGGTGCCGTTTTTCTTGATTTAAAAAAGGCATTTGATACGGTTGAACATCAAACACTTTTGTCTAGATTAACAAAATTCAACTTTTCTGAACAAGCAATCCTTTGGATTAAAGTCACATTTGTCAAATCGGACTAATTGTGTCTGTCAGCAGTATCAAATCCACAAATTTGGACTGTCAAGTTGGTGTACCCCAAGGATCAATACTTGGGCCTATATTATTTTCATTATACATTAATGATTTACCAAATGTATGTAAAGATCTCAATACTGTACTATATGCAGATGATGCTGTCATCTTTACAAAGGCAACGTCTGATAAGGAAGCCTCAAAAAAGCTGACATCAGTAATTACCTGTATTGATGACTGGCTTACTAAATCATGTCTTTTAGTTAATTCTAAAAAAAACTGTCTGCATGTTATTTTCGAAACGAGTAGCAGCGAAGTCTAATTTACATGTTTTTTTGAAAGGAGATGAGTTGCAGTTTGTACATGATTTTAAATATCTAGGTGTTACTTTGGATTCTACTTTATCTTCTACTTTATCTTAAAAAATATTTGTTATATAAGTTGTTTCTGTACTTAAACTGCGAAAATCTCCTGCTTGTCCGGCATTTTTTTCCACGCGTCTCCGTCCGCATGGTTTGAAAAATGTAGAGGTGCACGGAGCCGAAATTTTCCACGAGAGGGGCCGCACGAGAGGGCGTGGGTGCGAAAATGACGTCATTTTCCGCACCTCACAAACGTGGTAAGTATTAAACAGGCTTTAGTGCACATATGTATCAATTACAGTTCTCTCACCGTGGCTGAGGTAATTGGGGTAGTTAAAACACTCCCCTATGGCAAGGCTCCGGGGGTAGATGAGTTTCTCCCTGAATTCCTCAAGGCTCTGGATGTTGGAGGACTGTCTTGGTTGACACGCCTCTACAACATTGCATGGAAGTCGGGAACAGTAACTCTAGACTGGCAGAACGAGGTGGAGGTCCCCATTTTTAAAAAGGGTGACCGAAGGGTGTGTTCCAATTATAGGCGGATCACACTCCTCAGCCTCCCTGGGAAAGTCTACTCCAGGGTTCTGGAGAGAAGGGTACGACCGTTAGTCGAACCTCGGTTAGAGGAGTTGAAATGTGGTTTTCGTCCCGGTCGCAGAACACTGGACCAGCTCTACACCCCTGCAAGGGTACTGGAGGGTAAGTGGGAGTTTGCCCAACCGGTCTACATGTGCTTTGTAGACTTGGAATAGGCATACGACCATGGTGTCCTGTGGGGGTGCTCAGGGAGTACGGGATTAGTAGGCCCGCTACTACGTGCCATTCGGTCGTTGTACAATCTAAGCAGGAGCCTGGTTCGCATTGCCAGCAGTATTGAGCTTGTTTCCGGTGAACGTTGGCCTCCGCCAAGGCTGCCTTTTGTCACCGATTCTGTTCTAATCTTCATGGACAGAATTTCTAGGCGCAGTCAAGGCATTGAGGGAGTACAGCTTGGTGACCTTAGGATCCCGTCTCTGCTATTTGCAGACAATGTGGTCCTTATGGCCTCATCAGGCTGTGACCTTCAGCGTTTACTGGAACAGTTTGGAGTTGAGTGTCAAGCTTCTGGGATGAAACTCTGCACCTCCAAATCTGAGGCCATGGTTCTCAGTCGGAAACGGGTAGACTGTACCCTCCGGGTTGAGAGTGAGGTCTTGCCTCAGGTGGTGGAGTTCAAGTATCTCGGGGTCTTGTTCACGAGTGAGGGATGGTTGGAGCGTGAGGTCGACAGACGGATCGGTGCAGCGTCCGCAGTAATGCGGTCGCTGTACCGGACCGCCGTGCTGAAGAAAGAGCTGAGCCGAAAGGCAAAGCTGTCTGTTTACAGATCGATCTACGTTCCCACCCTCACTTATGGTCATGAGTTATGGGTCATGATCGAAAGAACGAGATCGCAGATACAAGCGGTGGAAATGAGTTTCCTCCGTAGGGTGGCTGGACTCATCCTAAGAGAAAGGGTGAGGAGCGTGGCCATCTGGGAAGAGCTCAGAGTAGAGCCGCTGCTCCTTCACATCGAGAGGAGCCAGATGAAGTGGCTCAGGCATTTCCTCCGGATACCTCTCGGGCGCCTCCCTGGTGAGGTGTTTTGGGCATGCCCAGCTGGGAGAAGGCCCCGGAAAAGACCTAGGACACGCTGGAGGGACTATGTCTCACAGCTGGCTGGGAACGCCTTGGTGTCCTCCTGGGTTGAACTGGAAGAGGTCGCCGGAGACCGGGAAGTCTGTACTTCCCTAACGAGACTGCTGCCCCTGCGACCCGGACCCGGATACGCGGAAGAAAATGGAATGGAATGGAATGTATCAATTACTTCCCTTTAGTGGTGTTTTGATGCACCTACGTGTCAAGTTTTCTGAGTTGTCTGATGAAAAAAAAAATTATGGACTCACATATTCTATAAATAACACAACAAGAAGCAGACAATAGTCTACACTAATCTGAGAATGCAAAACGAGGCAAAATTGTTAACCAAAAAAACAAAATTGTAAACCAAAAAACAAGATTGTTAACCAAAAAACTTGCTAACCAGGGCAGATGCTGACCGCATTTCCCTGTATAGTGTGCCTATATGTCAAGCTGTGGCTATATAGTGTACCAGCGAGCCACATGTGGCTGCTCAGTGGCCCAACATGTCATGTCATCTAATGTATCCATCCATCCATCCATTTTATTCCGCTTTTTCAAGGTCGGGTCGCGGGGGCAGCAACCTAAGCAGGGAAGCCCAGAGGTCCCTTTACCCGACCACTTTGTCAAGCTCTTCCCAGCGGATGCCGAGGCATTCCCAGGCCAGCTGAGAGACATAGTCTCTCCAACGTGTCCTGGGTCTTCCCCGAGGCCTCCTACCGGTTGGACGTGGCCTGAACACCTCCCCAGGAAGGCGTTCGGGAGGCATCCTAACCAGATGCCCGAGCCACTTCATCTGGCTCCACTCAATGCGGAGGAGCAGCGGTTCTACTCTGAGTCTCTCCCGGATGACAGTGCTTCTCATGCTATCTCTAAGGGAGAACCCAGCCACCCTGCTGATAAAACTCATTTTGGCCGCGTGTACCCGCAAACTTGTCCTTTCGGTCACTACCCAAAGCTCATGACCATAGGTGAGGGTAGGAACGTAGATCGACCGGTAAATCGAGACCTTTGCCTTTTGGCTCACCTCTCTTTTGACCACGACAAACCCGTGCAGAGTCAGCATCACTGCAGACGTCGCACCAATCCGCCTGTCCATCTCGCGTTCCATCCTTTTATCACTCGTGAACAAGACCCCGAGGTACTTAAACTCCTCCACTTGAGGCAGGACCTCATCCCCGACCTGGAGATGGCACACCACCCTTTCCCGGGCGGAACCATGAACTCGGACTTGGAGGACCACATCATCTGCAAAAAGCAGAGATCGAACCCTGCGGGCATCCAAACTGATACCCCTCAACGCCCTGGCTGCACTTAGAAATTCTGTCCATGAAAGTAGTGAACAGAATCGATGACAAAGGGCAGCCCTGGCGGAGTCCAACCCTCACTGGAAACGGGTTCGACTTATTGCCGGCAATGCGAACCAAACTCTGAAGCCGGTCATACAGGGAACAAACCGCCTGAATTAGGTGGTCCGATACCCCATATTCCCGGAGCACTCCCCACAGTATTCCCCGAGGAACACGGTTGAATGCCTTCTCCAAGTCCACAAAACAGATGTAGCTGGTTGGGCAAACTCCCATGCACCCTCAAGGACGCTGCCAAGAGTATAGAGCTGGTCCACAGTTCCACGACCAGGACTAAAACCACACTGCTGCTCCTAAATCCGAGATTGGACTATCCGGCGGATCCTCCTCTCCAGAACCCCTGAATAGACCTTACCGGGAAGGCTGAGGAGTGTGATCCCACGAGAATTAAAACACACCCTCCGGTCCCCCTTCTTGAAAAGTGGGACCACCACCCTGGTCTGCCAGTCCAGGAGCACCGACCCCGACGTCCACGCAATGCTGCAGAGTCGTGTCAACCAAGACACACCCACAGCATCCAGGGCCTTAAGGAACTCCGGGCGGATCTCATCCACCCCCAGGGCCTTGCTACCAAGAAACTTTTTGACCACCTCGGTGACCTCAGCCCCAGAGATAGGTGAACCCAACTCAGAGTCCCTAGGCACTGCTTCCATGTTGGAAGGCGTGTCGGTGGGATTGTGGAGGTTTCAAAGTATTCCCTCCACCAGTCCACAACATCTCGAGTCGAGTTCAGCAGCACACCGTCCCCACCATACAAAGTGTTGACTGTGCACCGCTTCCCCCGCCGGAGACGGCAGATGGTGGTCCAGAATCTCTTAGAAGCCATCCGGAAGTCGTTTTGGACTTTATTTTCCCTCGCCCGGACGCGGGTCACCGGGGCCCCCTCTCTGGAGCCAGGCCTGGAGGCGGGCCACGATGGCGAGCGTCTGGTGGCCGGGCCTGCACCCACGGGGGCCGGTTGGGCACAGCCCGAAAAAGTAATGTGGGTCCCCCTTCCCATGAGCTCACCACTCGTGGGAGGGGCCAAAGGGGTCGGGTGCAAAGAGAGCTGGGTGGCGGCCGGAGGCAGAGGCCTTGATGGTCCGATCCTCGGCTACAGAAGCTAGTCATGTAATGTATATAATGTATATTCGCCTCAAGTAGGGTTTTTGTGCACCTATGTGTCAAAAGCTGCCCTCTCGTGGCGTTTTAGTGTTTCTACGTGTCATGTGCTGCCTTCTTGTGGCTCTTAAGTGTACCTACTTGTAAAGTGTTGCCCTCTTGTGGCAGATTTATGTACTTATGTGTCAAATGCTGCCCTCTTGTGGCTATTTAGTGTATTTATGAGTCAAGTGCTGCCGCTTGTGTTTTTTTTAGTGTACCTACATGTCAATTGATGCCCTTGGAGGGTATATAGTGTGATTGTGCCGACATAGCTTACCACCGAGTCAAGTGAGTACTCTTGTGGCCATTTAGTGTCTCTACAACCAGGTGTTCAGAGCTTTCATGTAAAATTATTGATCTTCAACAAAGCTGCATGGATGATTATGGCGCTTTCACACCAGACTGTGTCCGAGGACTAAAAGATGTAAAAAAGTAGGAGGACAATGTAGTCCTGACAAAATGTCCTCCAACATGCTGCCTTGCTATTTATATACAGTCTGATCTCACCGGGTGCATCACACAGAAATCCCCCCGCCGGGATGCCGCATTAAGAAGCGACACTACACTCCTGTGGCGTGGTGGTTTATTCCATCCTCAGGTGGTCAGATTAGAGCACCACAGAGCCTCACAGGTGTTGTAAAAAGTCAGGCCAAAGGCATTTCCCCAAAAGCGCTAGGTAGCTACGTCAGCTGTATAATGACACGGGGAATCAAAACGGCTCTGATGTGGAATTGCAGGCGGAAGCAAAGCCTCTATTGAGGTAATTCCTGTGCATGACAGTGACCTTATGATCCCTCATCTTTAGGGCTTTTGGCGAAATAGGAATGTTATTGCCGCGCCTGCTGCTGCAGTGATGTGCTTGGGAGAGTGAAGACATGGAAAGTTATTTAAAATCTGAAAGAATGAGCAGGCAAATGATAAGAATAATATTATTTCCTCTTAACGCAAGCAACACTTCTTTTTAATCACTAAGCAAATTCTTTTGCTTTTGCTCCATCACATTCCTACTTTGGGAATCTTTTCTAAAGAATGAAGTAATTATGGAAGACTTTGGACTATATTCTCTGGCTCACTAGACCTCCCATTTAGATGATAGGATCTCCCATTAAGGCCTTTTTTAGAATGAAGCCGCCTCAGACAGCATGTTAACGTCTAATGGCATTTTATAACCAGATAAATGACATTAGGAATCCATCAGGAAAGGTTTCCTTCTTCTCACTCTGCAACGGCAGTGGATACTCCAAACAAACCCGCATGGAGACAACGCATCTGGAATTGATGTGCTTACCACGCATGTGGCTGGCTGGACGCGCATACAGGACAAGAGTTTTGAAAGACTCGTTTTGCATTTCCACTCTGCAAACGACATCAGTCGCAAGTTCATACCTTTTTCAATTTAAAGCGCACCCAGGGGCAGATGAAGCTATCATGACTCATGACACTTAAAATGCAGCAAATGCCGCTATTCAGCCTCATTCACTAATCACTTACAAGCAAAGATTTGAGTGATGTGTCAACACTTTGAGGACGAAGAAACATTTGGAGATGAAACAGAGAACTTGCAGAACATGGACTTAAGCCTTGAAACGTGAAGATGAAGATTGGTTGCCTTGAAAGCACAGACGATAAGTGTAAACTACTCTGGAGTTGCTTATTCTTCAATTTGTTACGAAACGTTGATGCTCGGCGCGGCATCGCGAGAACCCCGGGGAAGGAGCGAGCAGGACGTCAGGCAGGTAAGTGTAGAAAAAAGAGTCTTTTAATAATAAAGCTGCGAAGCAGCGAAGAAAAACACAAACCGGTCCACAGGAAAGCGAGGCACAAATGACATCCAACTGGCACAAAGGCAAAAATGCAAAAAGGCAGAACTGACAGCAATGACAACAAAATGGCAATGTCCCGACAAACTGAAGGTGCACACACCTGAACTTAAATAGCAAGAAGATAACGAGAGGCAGGTGTGTGTAATTAAAGGCAAACATGAAACTAGGAAAAACAACACAGGAACTCTAACTCAAAACCAAAACCGTCACGCAAACACCGGGATCGTGACACAATTATTGTTTTAAATTGTCTTTTTAATGAGCGTAAATAGATTTTTATAGCCTGTGTACTGTATGTGGCCGCACATCGAGGATAAATGTGTGTGCCGCCGTCACCGCCGCCTGTACACCCTGTACTGGTTGCCGGTCAATCGCAGGGCAGACAACCATTCACACTCACACTCTAATGGTCAATTTAGAGTGGCCAATTAAGCTAACATGCATGTTTTTGGAATGTACGAGGAAACCGCTGTACCCGGAGTAAAAACACACGGGGAGGACATGCAAACTCCACACGGAGATGCCCAACGTTCTTTTGTTGTGATCAAAATAACTCCGAAAGGATTTGGATGAAATTTTCAGGACTTGGGATTTGGAAGAACTGATTCAATTGGGGGTTATCTGGATCCCCATCTGAATTCAGAAATTTTTTAAAGGATTCTTTAGCATTGCTGAGATGGGACCATTTTCAGCATTTGTGCATTTAAATCCACAAAATATGATCAGAGCACTTGGGGAAAAAATACAGGACAAGTTTCCAACAAGCTCCACAAAACATCAAAGAGTGATCCAGATATTGGAATAAGTCTGGATACTGGTTATTTTGGTTTGAATCACCAAACCACGGCGCTTAGCAAGAGGTCTGCTCTCTCCCAAGTGCTTTTCTAGTTTCTTATATATTTCCTTCTTTGTGCTGTTGCACACGAAGCGCTGTGTGATATCCATAGCCTCCTTCTGTCCTCAACCTTTTCCGCTGGAATGCTAAACAGTGAATGTTCTCTCCAGGGGTGCAGGCAGGCTGAGGCTCCTGCTGACACGTTGCTCCTGCTGACATTCCCTCTGCTTCCCCTCAAGTTTTATCTCTTCTACTGAATTTCTGTCCATCCCAGAAGAAGAACATGACCCCTGGCTGCCATCACGGTCAGAATGTGCAGATAAAATTCCAAAGTGGGTCAAATTTGGAATGTGATGAAGGTTGTTGAGAATTAGCATGGAGCATTAAGTCTGCAGCCATCAGTTTGAAATTGCATCCAGGTTGAAATGAGGTCGACCGCTGGGCCTCATCTGGCATTCAAATTCTTATTTTCACAAGACAGAGTCAGTCATGGGCAACTTCTATTTCCCATCTTCACCCTGGCACAATTCATCTGACGCCGCCACGTTGTTTAACAAAGCATTCAGATGCACCCGGCGGATACGTTGCATAGATTTGACTGCAAGTAAACACTGCGAGAATGCAAACATCTTGTGGACGGAAGACTTGACGGAAGCTCGATGTGGATGGAAAACATTCTTATCCCAGATAAGAAACACTCAAGAGACTTTCATAAAATTTGCTGGATGGGATGGGAATGAACTTCTTTGAAAAATTCTTTGGACACGTACAGACTGTCAGTGACATCTGTGGTGCTTTCTAATCACTGAAACTCTTCCCTGTCGAGTACCCTTGAGTCAGAGAACCTCGGGTTTTCATGGAGCACCCGTGAATGAGAGAAAACTGACAACCAGTTTTTGTCGAGCATTGGTAAGTCAGAACAACGTTCATCTTTGTCCTGTACCCATGAGGCAGTGAAATTAGAGTCTTCGTCAGCCCATGAGTGAAAGAAACTTGAGTTTTTGTCGAGTACCCGTGAGTCAGGGAAACTTAAGTCTTCAATAAACTGTGAGTGACAAAATTCCAATTGTTGTCGAGCACCCCTGAGTCAATGAAACTGAAGTCTTTGTCGAGCACCCATGAGTCAGAGAGACTCTAGTTTCTGTTGAGCACCAGTCAGTCAGTGAAAGTCGAGTCTTCTTCAAGTACCCAGGAGTCAGTGCCAACTGCAGTCTTCGTCGAGCACCAGTGAGTCAATGAAACTCGACTCTTTGCCAACCTGTGTAACAGAAAAACTCAAGTTTTCTTCAAGCGCCTGTGAGTCAGAAAAAGCTTTTGTCGAGCACCTGTGGATCCGTAAAACTTTCATCTTTGTCCAGTATCCATGAGTCAGTGAAAAAAGTCTTTGTCAAGTAGCCTTGAGTCAGTGAAACTCAAGTCTTTGTAGAGCACCCATGAGTCAGAGAGACTCAAGTTTTGTTGAGTAACTGTCAGTCAGTACCCAGTACCAGTACCAAGTACCCAGTAGTCAGTGCATCTACAGTCTTCGTCACGCACCAGTGAGTCAGTGAAACTCGAGTCGTCCTTAACTTGCGAGTCAGTGAAGCTTGAGTTCTCATTAATCCGTGAGTCAGAGAAACATACGTTTTCATCAAACACTTGTGAGTCAGAGACACTTGATTTTCATAGAGCACCCATGAGTCACAGAAAGTCAAGTTTTTATTGAGCACCCATGAGTCAAACAAACTCAAGTTTCCTCCAGCCCCCATAAGTCAGTGAAGCATGGTTAAAGCTTGAGTCTTGGTCAACCAGTGTCAGAAAAACTCAGGTTTTCTTCAAGCATCCATGAGTCCGAAAAAAGATTTCGTCGAGCACCTGTGAATCATTAAAACTTTAATCTTCATCCAGTATCCATGAGTCAGTGAAAGGGTCTTCGTGGAGTACTTGTGAGTAAATTCAACTTAAGTCTTTGTAACCCCGTGGGTCTGAGAAATGTCTAAAAGTTTTGTTGAGCACCTGTGAGTCAGTGAAACTCGACTCTTTGTCAACCTGTGAGTCTGTGAGCCGACTACTCGTGAGTCAGTTAAACTTGAGTTTGTATCAAGCACCCATGAGGCACAGAGCAACTCAAGTCTTTGTCAAGCACCCTTGAGGCAGTGAAACCCACAGACCGAGTGGGTGAATTGTTCATTTTTTGAGTCATAGCGTTATGCAAATGGCATTATAGTTCAAGTTAAAGGGGACAAGCACACATGAGCCCCAATTTAGTAAAAAATAGTGATTTTTTTAACAATTGGCAAATCTCTAATATGAGTTCCTCAAAGTTTTGTTATCATTAGACAAATGCTCAATGACTTACCAGATAGACAATGTCTTGCTAAGTTGAGGATGTTTTGCTTGATAGCGGCCATGTTTCTCAACCAGTCTTGTTCAAATCTCACATGCATGTGCCTGTCCCTTAAATTTCGCTGTGATCTGGCCAAACACTGAAATTACAGGGGGTGCTTTGTTTTGAAGAGCGCAGTAAGTCATTCCACCTTATGGGGTTTAAGAACTGCGTCACCATGTGTTGCATGTGGGAGAAAAAAAAATAGCACTGACAACACTTGGGGCGCATTCTTGGACAGATTTTCACACTTTTGTGTGCAGCAGTTCAGGAGTAAAAAGGTTCGCCTACACAAATGTTGTATAATCTAAATGGGAGGACACCATCGTCAACATTCCGGCTGCGCTCACCTCTCGGTGTACAAGTTGACCTTTGAGGGTTCCACGTTGGGGTTCTCCCATTCCATCTGTGGACAGTGCATGAAGTAACATAAAGTGTAGAGAGCCTCGGGCTCCCAGTGGACGCTGGTGTTGCTCTTCTGGTGGAGCGGACTGCCGTTGCTGGGGTTCTTGATGTGCAGCGGCTGCAGGTGGAGCATTGCCCGCGACACCAAATCACCTGGACAGGAAGTGGACATGACACAACACACAGGAATTATGGCGGCTATAAGACCAATGCCAGTCTTTGACTCATGAGTACTTGTCTCATGTGTGACTCATGCATGCCATCTTACAGTACACCATGCTATCTTTATGCACTCTCAGGTTGACTACTCGGGTCTCCAGGAAACTGTGATGACGACATCGCCGTTTTGGACGCGAGCCTCTTGGCTGGATGCAAGGAGACGAGATAAAAACAAAAACGAGAAGCAATCCAAGGCTCTGATCCTCACAAGCGAACCACAGCCATGAATCTCACCATTTTGTTTTGTTTTTTTTATTTTGCGTGTGGAAGGCAGCCACCGTGCAAGCCCACCGCTAATTGCCTCCCCTGTTCCGCAGCCAGACATCATGAAGCCTTGTGTTGCTTTGTTAATTGTTCCTTTGCTGTGGTCAGCAAGTACACTACATTTGCACAGCAGGAAAAAAAAAAGCTAAAGCTTCATTTGGATTAGTCAACAACGGGAAGTTATTCCCTTGCAGGGTAAAATTTCCTCCTCGGAATAATGACACTGAAGTGTCATCACTTTATTACAATGTGTCGTGATAGCTTCTCACTGATAAACAACTTGCTCAAAAGAGCTTGCAGTTGTTTATTATATTCCTCAGTTTATATGGGTTGGGTTTAGGGATTAGGTCCAAAATGTGGCCCGTGTCATGTTTAAAAATATAACACTGCTATTGGTCAAATAATTAGGGAGGGCCTTGTTTTATGTGCATATTGTAAACCTTTTAGAATTTTGATTTATATTTTATATGATTTAGTGTACTTATAATTAATTCATATTATATATATTTTATGTTCGGCATTGTCATTTCCAACAATACAAATAAAGATGACACACTATCATGGGAAAAATATTTATTCTGAGTTTACAGGTCACTAGTGAATACAAAAGTGGATAAATAAATAGTCAGTCAGCACAACACAAGTGAAAGCTTATCAAAATGTAGTAACATGAAAAATATTTTTGGTCCACCTCAAGTTATTGCCGCAGCACCCCGCATAGTGCTGTTAATTAGGAGCTTCAATGTGATGACCCACACAGGCTTTCCATCCAAGATGGCCTTCTCCTCCTCCAACATGATACAGCCTTTTCAATACTATGGACATTGTCATCTGCAGAAGCATGGAAAAAACTGAAATTTGAGCACTGAACACATTGGAGTGAACATGGAGAGATACGCTTACTCTCTTAGTCTTTTGTTTATTGGCTGCAGCAACCCTACAATTCTCTTCTCTTCTCGACTGTCGTCTTGAAAGTTTGTCGGAAATTTTCAAAATATGTTTTGTAGTAGGCTATAAGGGAAAAGGTTCAGTTAATAATAAAAAAATAAAGACATATACTGTATTTAAATAACAATAAAAAAAGAATACGCTTGTGATGTAAGTTATAAAACGTGTTAACTCCAAGTTAGTTTTAGGTTGAGCAGGACATGGACAAGGACTAATTCCCGCAAAAAGAAAGACATTTTTAAATGATTCATAAATACATTTTCAACACGAAATAAAGTTGCTGAGATCGTATAACATTTACAATATACAGTCAGAAGTTAGATGGAAATCATTTTTGATCAAAGTGATAAGAATGAAAGTAATAAGTGGCAATAAATATTTACTTTCGTTTGTCCTACAATAATAATTGTATCGGAATACAGATGAGGGCCACATGTAGACTGTAACTTAACAACAAATGTTACAATACCACACCCTCAAATTTCAATCACTCCTTTGGAACAGTTCTACAGCAGGGCTGGAACTAACACAACCGCATGAGCTGAGGAAATATGTAATCTTAAATCTTAAATCGTAAAGCCAAGATTAAATTACATTTAAGACATATTTTCCAATACAACTATATATATAAGTTCTGACCTTTGTAATTATCCCAATATTTAAGGTATTTTACTTACTTCGATTTAACAAATCCAGTCCAATAAAATAAAGTGATGTTGCTCTTTCAAAGATTTGGAAACGGAATGAATTCTTCACCTCACCGTTGGTCATGTATTCAAATGAAAATTTGAGCATTACCACATGAGACTTTAGAATCAGACTCAGTGACAACGACAACGTTCACGTGGAATACAATTCATGTATGACTCTGGGGGTCAGAAATAATTTGCCAATGAGGAGACAGGAAAGCAAAATCCAATCCAATTTATGACAGCAGTTACTTCAAATGTGGTTTCACCGCTTCCTGCAATGCAAATAATATGTGTGATGTTCATTGTTCTGTCATTTTGGATGAAAGTTAAAAAGGACCTATCCAGAAATGTACAAAATGGCATTGAAGACATTGTGTTTTTAATTGAATACATACTTGAGTATAGACTATATAATATATACTATACGATATATACTGAGCCATCAATTTCCCATCCACACTCTTGTGTTGGTATACCAGTGTGACTCAGTGTCACGGCCTGAGGACGTTTAATCACCGCTTGCTAATACGGGCGACTCAGAGACACGCCTTGGGGCCACATTAGCCATTTCTTGCCGACTATTAATCACGCTCCATTACGGGTCCATTACAGGTCATCATCATCCTCCGTATTGTCGTCATTGTAAGGCTAGCAGGTGCGGAAATTCATCACACAGATAGTCTGGATATAAAACTAAGGCGCGTCATCACATGCGGTGCGTCTTTTCAAGCGCTCTTCCAACACCCTGGCAGGACCACAAGGTGACTAAACAGACATATGGACCAGTCCACCTCCAGGAGGCAAGCTGGAGTCCAGCCAAACAGCAATCAAACTAATCGGCGTCAATTGCGGTCCTTTTGGGAGCTTTTTTTTTTTTTTAACTGAGCTGCCCTTTAGTGGACAAACACTGAATGGAATTTGTGTTAAATTTAAGAAATCTGCAGTTTTCATTAGGGATAGGCTCCAGCGTACCCGCGACCCTAATGAGGATAAGCGGCATGGAAAATGAATGAATGAATGAATGTTTGATTATATTAGACAATATTATTATAAAAACGACATATTGTTGTTGTTGTTGTTGTTTTGCCCATAGTGATATCGGCACGCGATATCGCGGTGAAATTTAATTTTTGTATTCACAAATTAAATTAAAAGTACACATTAAAAGTAGACCACAAATAATAAAAATAAAAAATAAAAATATTGACGTTTAAAGGACCTGTTAACTTTGACAGCCCTAATATTTTGTGTCATGATTAAACAACACTGCTGTCTGTCACAGCCTGCTGTCTGTCATTGTAATTGCACATTACTTACAGACACAAGGCCGAAGTGTATTTGAAGTATTTCATGTCAAAAAACATTGGATATGCGCTCATTCAGTTTATGTGCCTAACCGCACCAGAAGCTCAAATCAAGGAATGAATCTGCAACTAGGTGTCGCCAAAAAAAAAACCACCACCTCTCCCTTTAACTTAAAGGTAGCACATAATAAATCGCAGCACCAGCTAAACTAAAAAAAACATACTTTGTAGTTTGAGGGAGTAGTTGCTGCCATTATCGATATCGGTAAAAATCCATCTGGGGCTGTTAATAATAAACAAAAGATGTCCTCATGCCATTCAAGCCTCCCTCAAGTCAGAGCGAGAGATTCCTCCCACTCGAAGCACTTTCAGGCTTTTTAAAAGCTCTGTGGAGTTATTTATTTTTGCTCACTGCAGAGTTTAATGAACATCTTCTCGGTGTGCGCTCTTTATTATCCAGCATGTCAAACGAGCGGTAAAACACCCCAAACAGTGGAAACAATACAGACGGGAATGACAAACCCTGCTGTTTTAGATGCGATGAAAAGATATTTGCGCGGCGGCCGGCTACAAATTGTTCTGTGCAGAAAAACAACACAAAACTTTGATTTAATGCAGGGTTTCTTCTCAAAACTGTTTGTGTGCAACCCGGAAGACAAAAACAGCATTGTGTGGCTCCCCCCTACTTCAGGGCCCTCCCAAAGCTGGTCTTTCATGAATAACTTAATCATTTTCCTCTAAATTAAAGTTTGAGCAACTTATTCATTCCCTCATGTCAGCCATAGGTGAAAGTGCAGGAACAAGGACATCCAAGCGCGAGGATGAGGAGGACTGGTGTTTGACGTTTGTGGGAAAACGAGGACAATCTCGTTTGGGCTTAATATGGTTTCAAGTGAAGCCTTGGCGAGCAAATGGCGCTTAGATCCTCGCTGCCTGTCCTCGTCCTTGGCTCGTTCGTGTTTTCTTGGAATGACGCGGCTTCCTTCGGAGGAGCTGCCAAAAGGATGCTGGAGGACGCGCTACAGCCAAGAAAAAACAACGGCAAAAAATTCTGTAGACGTCCAATGAGGGACACTTCATTAGATACACGATACAACAAAATCTGCATTTCTGAAGGTACTAATGGAATACATTTATGGGGATTTAACTGCGTAATTGCACTTCAGAATCTTTTATTCTGTCCAGACCATGTCAATAATCTGCAATCTGTCTATTGACGAGGTATATTTATTAATTGCACTTGTGGTTATCCATCCATTCATTTTCTATACCGCTTATCCTCATTAGGGTCGCGGGTATGCTGGAGCCTATCCTAGCTGGCTTTGGGCGGGAGGCGGGGTACACCCTGGACTGGTCGCCAGTCAATCACAGGGCAGACAAACAAGCATTCACACTCTAATGGACAATTTAGAGTCGCCAATTAAGCTAACATGCATGTTTTTGGAATGTGGGAGGAAACCGGAGTACCCAGAGAAAATCCATGCACAAACACAGGTTTTTTTTAACCCAGGCCAACATGCTAACCACTCGCCCGCCGTGCAGCCCACTTCCGCAAAAGGTTTACTCACGCCGACTGGACTCTTTGTTGATTGAAGATGTTTCACCTTTGATTCAAAAAGCATCTTTAGTTGTACATTTTAGGTGTGGAGTTCCCCTCTTCATATGTCCCTGGTGGGTGTGTACCCTCGGGATAATTAGCACGGGTTGTTGCTGTCGTGGTAGATGTGGCACACGAAAGACCCTCTTGCAATAGAAATTATTGTTCTCTGCACAGAAATTCCTCCACCTCCACCAGGAAGTGTAGGAGTTCAAGCATCTTGAGGTCTTGTTCACGAGTGAGGGACGGTTGGAGCGTGAGGTCGACAGACGGATCGGTGCAGCGTCAGCAGTAATGCGGTCGCTGTACCGGACCGTCGTGGTGAAGAGATCGATCTACGTTCCCACCCTCACCTATGGTCATGAGTTATGGAGCATGACCGAAAGAACGAGATCGTGGATAGACGCGGCGGAAATGAGTTTCCTCCGTAGGGTGGCTGGACTCACCCTAAGAGATAAGGTGAGGAGTTCGGCCATCAGGGAGGAGCTCCGAGTAGAGCCGCTGCTCCTTCACATCGAGAGGAGCCAGTTGAGGTGGCTCAGGCATCTAGTCTGGATGCCTCCCGGGCGCCTCCCTGGTGAGGTGTTTTGGGCATACCCAGCCGGGAGAAGGCCCCGGGGAAGACCTAGGACACGCTGGAGGGACTATGTCTCACAGTTGGCCTAGGAACGCCTTGGTGTCCTCCCGGTGGAGCTGGAAGAGGTCGCCGGAGACCGGGAAGTCTGGACTTCCCTACTGAAACTGCTGAACCCGCGAGCAGGACCCGGATAAGCGGAGGAAAATGAAATGGGAATGCTCAGAAATTCCTGTTAGTTTTGGTATCATGACCACAAATGTAAATTTAATATAATCTGCATTAGAATAATCAATACATAAATCAACAGAAAAAAACATTTGAGGAATGAAAAATTAACGTGCGCACTTCCAGGCTGACGGCTCACACCGTAGTTTAAGGAACTGCAGCAGCGAAGCTGAAGCAAATACTGAGCAGAATGGGCAAATAATTGGGTATTTTGAATGGCAAGATTATCTTAAAACCCTGGCAGATGGCTTGCTCAACAAGACCAAAATGCTGTAACACAAAATGTTGTACCACAAATCGCTGTAACAAGAAGGTCACGTGAGGACAGCCTGTACAGGAATACCTATTATTCCACCCATGTTCATTCATTCATTCATTTTCTATGCGGCTTGTCCTCATTAGGGTCGCGGGTATGCTGGAGCCTATCCCAGCTGACTTTGGGCGAGAGGCGGGGTACACCCTGGACTGGTCGCCAGTCAATCGCAGGGCACATATAGACAAACAAAGACAAACAAACATTCACACTCACATTCATACCTATGGACAATTTAGAGTATTCTTCGGAACAAGTTCTTGTTTCCTGCAAGAGCGAAATGTAACCTTGTTTTGCAGTAACACGAGACCTTGTAACCAAAACTTAACAAGAAATCCTGTATTCTTCTGGCTTAGCCTTTGTCTCTGTATTTAGTAGGGATCTTAAAGATAAACCGATTCGACCTAATATCCGGATTCAGGATATGACGTCCGGATTCACCGGTAGATTACTCTTGTATAAATTAGAATCAGATACACATTTTTAGATGAGAGGATTGCGGAGACACCACCGGATACCGCGAGAGAAGAAATCGAGCAGGCTCGCCGGGTGAGCCACCTGCTGTGGCCGAGGGATGTGCATTGTGGGCGTACTCGCCCCCTGTAGAAGCCCCGCTGGAGCTGGGGGTTTCAGGAGAACCGGCCCAGCCTCTAGAGCGCCGAATTAGCCGGTGTTTAAAGGCCGAAATTTGGAGCGTTTTTGGATTAAGAAGGCACACAACTTGAGCAGCCAGACCAAACAGAGGCGAGTATGAAAACTTTTGTGCTTTGTAACTTCATTACTTTAAAGCTTTGCGTCTATAGTGTGGAAAAGACGTATGCACTGTATGGGATTGTTTACTTTTTCAAGCTAAAACAGCATTATCACTGCACTCATGTGACAAACACTTCAATTTACTTTTTTTTTTTTTACACACTTTTTGTCTCCCACACGTTATTCGTGTCTCTTACAATTACATTCACATGCCTGGCCAATTATGTAAGAGACAATTCTGCAACATAGAAACGATGTTTGTAGACGCACATAAAAAATGGTTTATTATGGAGATGTCTACAAGCCTCTCAAATCCAGGGATTAGGAGGTTAGGGGGCAGCGTCGTCCTTAAAGGGCCAGCAACAAGATAGAGAAATGTGAAGAGGTGAACAACATGTGGAATTCCATCCCCTCACGCCTGACTTCTATCAGTAAGGTTCCCAAGTGCACATGACAACAAAAACTACATCCCCATATTACTTTGAATGCCCTTTTACCCTTTTTTTAAAAACATTTTTTGCTATCTCCGATGTGTCACACGAGTGCAAAAGAAGGTCAGACTTTGCTGGATGAAGACAAATGACGCACGCTGGAGTTAAAAAATAGATGGCCTGGAGATTAAATGTGACACCTCCCAGCGAATTTCTGCCAGTGAGCAGCTATTCCATTAAAATACACTCCGATCCCTGTGGAACATTACTACATATGGATCATGGAGCACACTGCGGGAGCTTGATTGACTGCTTTAAAAGCTCTCACAGCACCAAGAAAGAATGATCAATTATTCATAAGAAGACATTCACTGGGTTTAGTCACTTCATATTTGGGACATTTGTCGTTTTGTGCCTGCAAAAGCCTCGCGGGCGCTGACCTTGGACTCAAAGGTTCCAGATCAGCAGGTGTTAGAACAGCTGTACCAGAACACATCCTGTCCGCTGGCTGGTGGTGGGTATTATTGGGGTGGTGAGGACGTGGAGCAACAGATGAAGCCAGGGGACGGCTTGGCGAAAACAAACATAATCCGAAATAGCAGTCAGTTGAAGTGTACATGAATTCAATTAAAATGGAATTAGAGGTTAATGGGGGATAAGCGGCAAAGAAAATGGATGGATGAATTTAGAAGTGTCGTATGTAGAACCACCACATTAATTAAAATGTTATTTTAATCTTCTTAAATCTGCTTTTTATTAGTACAATTTAGGACAGAAAAAATAAATTGCAAAACAAAACAAATAGCAAAAACAAATCAATAGCAAAAAAACAGGCTACTGCATTTTATTCAGTTGCACAATAATGAGATTTGTATATGTATATACTCATTCATTTTCTATGCCGCTTATCCTCATTAGGGTCGTGGGTATGCTGGAACCTATCCCAGCTGGCTTTGGGCGAGACGCAGGGTACACCCTGGACTGGTCGCCAGTCAATCGCAGGGCACATATAGACAAACAACCATTCACACTCACACTCCAATGGGCAATTTAGAGTCACCAATGAAGCTAACATGCATGTTTTTGGAATGTGGGAGGAAACCGCAGTACCCGGAGAAAAACGCACGGGGAGAACATGCAAACTCCACACAGAGATGCCCAATGGAGATTCGAACCCTGAACCTCCTGACTGTGGGGCCAATGTGCTACCCACTCCACCACCGTGGAGCTCTATGTATATACTGTATATAACAATTTTATGTTGTCGTTATTATTATATACAGTAGTCAATATTCAGAGTTTAATATGACTGCAATAATTAAAAAACATTTATTTATATATTATACATATATTATAGATATAATAAATATATCTAAAAAATTATAGAAATATACATCACATTTATAATAAAAAACATTTGCACAAATATTAAATTAATAATAAAATGTATTCAAAATAATTGCAAGAAAACACAATAAATACATAATTAATTAATTAATCCATAATTAAATCTTAAATCCTGCCTTTTGAAACAGAATTTGTGACTCTCCGATGGTGCAGTCCTTTTGCTCGCCCCTTTGCTCGCCTTTTGCTCGCCACTTGTCGCATTGGCGGCAAAATGAAAAAAAAGGAAAATTTTAACTGATCTATTTTGTAATATTCAACAACGTTTACATGTAATGATCAATTTCATTGGCTTCGACTTACTTTCATTTTGGCACAAAAAAACCCTCCTTAGTGGCTTTTTGAAATCAATGGGGTCACGTGACACTTACTCAGCTCAGCGATGCTGCCCACCCTCGTGGCGAGCAGCGACTGTTCCACCGTGCGTAGTTCGGCCTGGGTGTAGCCGTGACCTTCGCCTCGGCCCGAGCGCTGCTGGTCCCGATGCAGGTTGAGACTCTCGGGCAGGCTCAGCACACCTGCAGAGGGAGGACAGACAGACGTCAACAACACGGAGACAATTTCAGCACTGCCAGTCAGCGCTGCTCCCTTGCCGGAGATCATCCGGTACCGTTTGGAAACCTGTTGTATTTCCGCCTCTAAAAATGTCTTGGAAGAAGCAACTTTAAAAGCACATGCATAACTTCAACAACACAGGAATGCTTTTATCGTCTCTCTGTTTACTATTTCAGGGAATTGGATGCATTTTTGTTAACAATCTTAAATACACAAAAGAAAAGAAAAACACTAACTGGTCCCAACATCAAAGCCCAAAATCACCAGCATGGTTCACATCGACGCCCATATGCACACAACATGTCCTGGCGACACGTTTGGTGTTGCAGCGTCTATTGTTAATACGTTTGGCACTACGTCGTTATGTGGTCACAACCTTTCATGGTTACGACGGCGTGATCATGACGTCTCATGTTACAGCGTTTCATGATACCGTATGTGACGTTTCGGTGCATTAACGTTTGCTGGTACACTGTTTGGTGTTTATGATTATGTGTCATGTGTCCATGTTGTTCCGTGGTCATGGTTACGATGTTTTGTTTCAGCATTTCATCTTACGGCATGTTGCATTACAACGTTTCGCGTTAGTGTTTTAGGTTGCGGCTAGGGGTGTGACGATTCATTCATACATCGATGTATTGATTTACAGTCCTATGATCCAACTACATTGATCTGTGTTCACCTAATTGCCATTCCAGACAACATATATCGATCTAATGATCGTTTGAAGGGTAATAAATCAAAAGCACAGCAGGTTTTATATGGATGTTTGTTTTTAGCTTTTTTTAATGATAAACTCTTGTAACAGTCTGGTTTGGTGTAAGTTGATTAGTCATGCCTGTTGACTGGGACGCACGGATGACGTCACGTGATCTGGTAGAGGAGTACTAGTGGACGTCCTAAAATATGCAATCATTCATAGGATATGGGGTGTATTTTTATTGGTATACATGCTTGTTAGCTAGATGGCTTCTTCCTGTTCAGTTTGGTATATTTTTACTCAGTGTTGGACCACAATTCAAAGTTAAGTCCAACTTTAAGCCTTTCAAACTCATTGATTGGACCGTCAACTTATGCTGATGTGCACGTTAAACAGACCAGGAATGGGGAGGTGTGGGGGGGGGGTCAGTTTTGGGAGTCACTGTTGTGCTGGTGTGTGTGCCATTTTTGTCTTGCAATGATAAGCGTGTTGATCAAACACCTCCTTATAGCTTTAATAGTGTCTGTCCAAACATTACAGTATGTAGGATATTCATTCACTTTCATTTCTGTCTGCAGATGACATTGCATTCAAAACTAAAGGTGGTGCGCGATAACTTCTTTAATACTTGGGGTACAGAAGTGAATGGGGTATCAAATTAAAGTACATCATGTTTTATCAGATAGAATTGATCCATGCTTGATTTATTCAACCTGTTTATTCATTCATTGCTAATGCAACCTGAAGTTTTGGTTGCACTTTTCAAAATCAAATAAAATGTGAATGCATTTGCCATGAATGGTTTGTTTACATACATAATTAATGTATACCTGATTCACTTACAAAAAGCAAAGGGACTTTTGGAAACTTCACCTGTACTGACCAGTATCCAGGTATTTATACAGTAATACAGTCAGACTGCTTGAATTTCTGGATACTGAATCAATTTAAAGTTACGGAATCTTTATGTCATTCCACGTTATGATGTTTTGTGGTCATGTTGTTCTTTGGTTACGACATTTTTTGTTACGACAGTTTGTGTTGAAACATTTTGTTAAGCTGTTTTGTGCGTATGAGTTTTTGTGTTAAGCTGTTTCGTGTTACACCTTTGCCTGTTAAGCCATCTTGAATTATTTCGTGGTCATGTTCATGGTCACAACGTTCCATGTTATTTCGCATTACGGCGTGTTGTGTTACGGCATCCCACGTTATGACGTTTTTTTCATGGTTACGACATTTCACGTCCGATATTTCATGTTAAGGCATTTCGCATGACAATGTTACGACATCTGCGATTGGCTGGCGACCAGTCCAGGGCCCGAAGTCAGCTGGAATACCCGCGACCCTAATAAGGATAAGTGGCAGAGAAAATGGATGGATGTTCTGACATTTCCTTTAATGCTTACAACGTTCCGTTAATACAGTGTTTTTTTGTTACAAAGTTTCGTGGTCTTTCTTCTGATTTGTACAACATCGTTCATTCATTCATTTTTTATGCTGCTTGTCCTTACTAGGGTTGCTGGGGTATACTAGAGAGAGGCGGGTAAGAGAGGTTAAGAGGCGAGGTATTGTGTTTTCGCCTCAGCATTGTAATGACATCCCCGAGGATGCAGAGATGCCAACTTAGATGCAGGTAAAAGTTGTATTCCATTCCAGTCCATTTTCTTCGGCTTATGCGGGTCCGGGTCGCGGGGGCAGCAGCATCAGTAGGGAAGCCCAGACTTCCCGGTCTCTTGCAACCTCTTCCAGTTCCACCGGGAGGACACCAAGGCGTTCCCAGGCCAGCTGTGAGACATAGTCCCTCCAGCGTGTCCTAGGTCTTCCCGGGGGCCTTCTCCCGACTGGGCATGCCCGAAACACCTCACCAGGGAGGCGCCCGGGAGGCATCCGGACTAGATGCCCGAGCCACCTCAACTGGCTCCTCTCGATGGGAAGGAGCAGCGGCTCTACTCTGAGCTCCTCCCAGATGGCCAAGCTCCTCACCCTTAGGATGAGTCCAGCCATCCAACGAAGGAAACTCATTTCCGCCGCTTGTATCCGCTATCTCGTTCTTTTGATCATGACCAATAACTCATGACCATAAGTGAGGGTGGGAACGTAGATCGATCTATAAACAGAGAGCTTTGCACTCCGGCTCAGCTCTCTCTTCACCACGACGATTCGGTACACTGCTGACGCTGCACCGATCCGTCTGTCGACCTCACACTCCAACCGTCCCTCACTCGTGAACAAGACCCTGAGATACTTGAACTCCTCCACCTGAGGCAAGACCTCACTCCCAACCCAGAGGGTACAGTCCACCCGTTTCCGACTGAGAACCATGGCCTCGGATTTGGAGGTGCTGAGTCTCATCCCAGAAGCTTCACACTCAGCTGCAAACCGCTCCAGTAAACGCTGAAGGTCACACCCTGATGAGGCCACAAGGACGACATTGTCTGCCAATAGCAGAGACGAGATCCTAAGGTCACCAAGCTGTACTCCCTCAATGCCTTGACTGCGCCAAAAAATTCTGTCCCTGAAGATTATGAACAGAATCGGTGACACAGGGCGGCCTTTGTGGAGGCCAACGTTCACTGGAAACAAGCTCGACTTACTGCTGGCAATGCGAACCAGGCTCCTGCTTCAATTGTACAAGGACCGAATGGCACGTAGTAGCAGATCACCAATTCTGTACTCCCGGAGCACCCCCCACAGGACACCACGAGGGACGCGGTCGAATGCCTTTTCCAAGTCTACAAAGAACATGGAGACCGGTTGGGAAAACTCCCACATACCCTCCAGTTGCAACTCCTGTAACCGAGGTTCGACAAACGGCCGTACCCTTCTCTCCAGCACCATGGAGTAGATTTTTCCAGGGAGGCTGAGGAGTGTGATCCCCCTATAGTTGGAACACCCCGTACGGTCACCCTTTTTAAAAATGGGGACCACCACCCCGGTCTGCCAGTCCAGAGGTACTGTTCCCGACTTCCATGCAATGTTGTAGAGGCGTGTTAACCAAGACAGTCCTCCAACAACCAGAGCCTTGAGCAATTCAGGGCGAAACCCGTCCAACCCCGGAGTCTTGCCATTGGGGAGTGTTTTAACTGCGACCTAGGGTGTCTTGGTGAAAGTGCACTTACAAACATCCTTATGTTCGAACATGTTGTTTGTTATGACCCTTTCCCCAGCCCGAAGGTGTAGGGAAATAAGCCTCTCGTTCACCGAGGATGACTAGAGCACAGAGCCACCAAGCCGTAGGGCTATTAATAAACCGACCCCAACTCGCCGCCTCTCCCCTGCAGCGACTCCAGAGTAGAACAAGGTCCAGCCCCTCTCAAGGAATTTGGTTCCAGAGCCCAAACTGTGGGTTAAGGTGAGTCCGACTATATCTAGTCAGAACGCCTCCGCCTCTTCCACAAGCTCGGGTTCCTTACTCACCAGAGAAGTGAAATTCCATGTCCCAAGATTTGACCAGATTTGGCAGCCGAAGACCAGGTCGCCCGGACACCCGCCCTCGAACTACAAAACTACAAAATAAGGGTACGGAGCAGGAGCTAAGGCATAAGAATGGAACAAAACAAGCTGTCACGCAGACTAACAACACAGACATGACACGAAGTACATCCTAGACTGGTCGTAGACTTGCAGGGCACATGTAGACAAACAACCATTCACACTCACATTCATACACTTAACCCAATGCTTCTCAAATAAAGGGGCAGGCCCCCCAGGGGGGAGCACGATGATGTGTCAGGGAGCGTGAGACTTTCAGTGTTAGTGCAGATCTGCTAATATGTACAAATTTGTTGTACTTAACATGCAATTTGACTCTTTGGATAGGCTTGCACGCTCTCCATTTTGTTGCATTTTTCTGGTTTCAGTTTTTGGTTCAGTCTGTACAGTACAGATATATAAATACTTATTATCGGTTTCTCAATTGTTTTTCAAATCAGGGTGGCGTGAAAACATTTCTGTCCCCCAGTGGGGGCATGAAAGAAGATAACTGAAAACACTGAATTAACTTAACATGAATATTTTGGAATGTGGGAGGAAGCCAGAGGAATTACTGTGACTGGGAACTGTCAATGAAAAAAGGTGTTGAAAGTTGTCTGCCTACTGTAAATATACCAAATATACCACTTTTCACTTTTCTTTGACACCGGGTTTTAATGCCGGAATAATACATTCAACAGGATGTCAGTAACGACTTTGGAAATCTTTCTTCTGCACACTGCACGGTGTCTAGTCCCACCCCTTTAGGTACACTTTCACTTGCACCCCATAAGTAGGCTGCCAAAAAGTGGCGTTCGGAACCATTCCCAGCTTTTGACAATGGCAAGCAAGTATTTTGACCAGGAACTATGATAACCAGAGGATGTGTTTGTATGCGTGTGTTACTGTTGCATGTTGGATGTTTCTTCAGCGAGACTCTGAGGGAAAAGTACATCTTGAGTATATAATCCTGTAAAGCGCCGTGCAAACACGTAAGCAGTTATTCCCCTATCTTGTCTTGCTCAGCAAACTGTGGCGTAAGCAGCAGAAGCTGGCCATCCCGAAAACTCCGTAAACACAAATTCCTCCGACGACTCCTTGAACGTCCCAGCGAGGCCTCGCCTTCACAAAACAAGGCTGAATAATTCACACTTGTCAAGCCGTCACCTCTCGCCCAATCCCTTCTCTTCTTATCTCGCCCTTTGGGTGAATTATTCATTGCGTCGCATCCAAAAGACACGCAAACACCTCCCACCGCGCCGGCGACGACGTCTTATCTCTTCCTTGCATGCGGAATATCTGATGCGTTTGGGTCATCATAAACACAAAGAGCGGCTTTTGGGGTTCAAATGGTCTTGTTCGTTTTAGTACAGTGCACTGAGCGATGTTCCAAATATTATAGTCAAAATAGGTTTCTAATGGGTTTAGATTGTGTACCTAATGAAATGTCTCCAAGTTTCACTATAACTTTTTATTGTGCCATTTGTCAAAGTGTTTTTTGGCAGGGGCGAAAAAAAACACCGGGGAGAAAATGTCCGTGGAAACTGGAGGCCATAATGGCTTTCAGGAGATTGTATTTGATGGCCTGCCAATCCCTCAGGAACGCCACTCGGAGGGAGGGAGACAGGGAGTTTGGGGAGCACCATTCCTTCACGCGGCAAAAAGACAGAATCACTCATGGAACTCATGCTGGTCTCACAAAGGAGGCGGGGTGACTCACATCCAGAGTGGTCATAAGCCCCTTGTTCGGACAAGTCAAGGTCAATTAGGTCACTTGGATGCACCGTTGTGATGATGTGCAGGTGCTCCAGCATCCAACGCTCATACATTTTTTTTCTCTTTCTCTTCTCCTGCAGGAATCGATTTCTCTCTCCCGGAGAGGAGGAGCGCGGCTATCTACCCCCGCCCTCGCTGCTGAGAAAACTCTCCTGGAATATTAACAGGTAGTCGCTATGGCAACAGACGATTGCACCGTGATTGGCTCGGCGGGGTTTGAGTGTACAGGAAGCGCAAACACAATAAAAGATTGCTACAGCAGCTCGCCGAGCCCCGCGGCTGCAGGCACGGACGGGAGTCCAATGGGCGCGTCGTTGTGGCTATCAGATAAGAGTACAAAATATCATATGAATCAAAATATGCAAATATGGTGGAAAACCATGTCAAAGGTGGGAAAATCCACTCTTCTTATGTCTGCGGACAAGGTCAGTGTGCAAGCAATGGCTGGTTTCAGTTTTGGTTATGTCGACAACAACAGCGGTCTCCATTGTAGTTACAATTCATCCCAAACCTTTGGAGTCCCGGTTCTGGGTGTACCCGGCCTATCGCCCAAAGTAAGCTTGGACTCCAGCATACCCCCGTGATTTTAGTGAGAATAATGAGACAAATGAGATGGATGGATATTTGGAGACACTTGCTCATGTAAGTAAATGAGCAACTGCCTGTTTCTTGCATTTAAATAAAAAGGCGTCTTCACACTTTTGACTTAAAGACTCATTTATAGCATGAGAAAGCGTATTTAAACACGTCAGTCAAAAGTTTAGAGACACTTTCTTATGCTATTATATGAGAACATGTCTTAAAACGGGCCGCTGAGTGGGTAACATGTTGGCCTCACAGTCAGGAAGTTCAGGGTTCGAATCTCCGTCGGGTATCTCTGTGTGGAGTTTGCATGTTCTCCCGGTGCATCTGTGGTTTTTCTGCGGGTACTCCGGTTTACTCCCACATTCCAAAAACATGCATGTTAGCTTCATTGGCCACTCTAAATTGTCTAAAGAGTGTGAATGATTGTTTGTCTGGTGTACCCCCCCTCCCGCCCAAAGTCAGCTGGGATAGGCTCCAGCATACCCGCAACCATAATGAGGATAAGCGGCATAGAAAATGGATGGATGAATGGATGTCTAAAAAGTACAAATTTTGAGACACGTTTGGAGACACTTCTCATGCTATCAAGTGAGAAAGTGTCATTAAAAGTGTGACAGCCGAACGTTTAGAAAAAAAATGTATTTAAACCAGGGCTGTAGTGTAGTCATCTCCAAGAGTAATTTCTCATATGCTAATTTGACAAGAAGCAGCAAGGTAGGCTGGCTTAGCTTCAGGTTACCAGTCTTTCCTTGCCTATTTACATGTGAAAATGTTAAACCCTCAGCTTGTTTTTCTTGTTAAAACAAGCCAACAAAAATTGCATTTCTTCTTCAAGGGACAGAAAGCAAAGCTGTCTTTGGATAAACTGGTGATAAATGCTGTGAGTAAAATCATCCTTTATGCGCCCCATGAAGCATTAGACGTGCGAGACCAGGCGTTAAGTGATGATGATGGCGTCCGATCCGTCATCATTTGAGCGCCGCTCATGCTGACGAACCGCAAAATACTTTTATTTACAACCCTTTAAAGCGACACAGCAAACAACCTGACATGCGTCTTTGACTTCACACAAACGTCTTCTGTCTGGCGCCTCCTGACTTGCCAGTGAGGGGGAGAAAAGAAACAGAACAAGTGTGCAAAAGTATTGGGATGTCATTTTCAAATTTGCATACACATTTAAAAAGCAAAACACATATGTTTAGAACTACAAACAACCTTTCTTCCGTTGTGTCTTTTTATTTAGTCACTGCAGCACCTGCTGCTTGTTGAGAAGAGTGACACGTGCATCTGTGTCCGAGTCTGCAAAAATCTCCACCTGATTGGTCGCTAGTCGCTTTTTGAAAAAAGAATACCTAGAGGGGTTTGATTTCTCCCTAAAAGGCGGAACAAAGCGGCAATGTTGGCAACACTGATCCCTTCTCTTCTTGTAGTTTGGCAGACCTGGTGTGTTGTAATGTGTTGATGATCATGGCCAACCAGGAATTTCTGGCAGTCCCAATTTATTTGTGGCGGGCCACTGTAAATAAATAAATATATGGCAATCATTGATTATTAGGCTCCTCTTGTTTTTTAATTTTATTATTCAAGTATTATTAATTTTATTATGATTTGTCTATGTAGTCTATTAATAACAAATAATATGATTTTTTTTAATGTACTACATTGTATATACTTATTTATTATTCATAATTGTCTTATTTTTAAAATGAATTAAAGAAACTTCTGCCACACGGTGGTCGAGTGGGTAGCACATTGGCCTCCCAGTCAGGAGGTTAAGGGTTCGGATCTCTGTCGGGTATCTATCATAGTATCTGACAATGAGGCCAACATGCTACCCACTCAGCCACTGTGCAGCCGTATGAAATAATTGTTCATACTGTAATCAAACCAATTTAAAAATCTGTCAAAATATATGACTTTGGTAATAAAAATTTGGTAAAAAGATCATTATGGTAGTCAGGAGCCTCATTGATTTGCGACTCCATGCGCCCCCATCTCACTGATACTGTCAAAACCCGAGTGAAGCAAACTAATTTGGATGTTGCCGTCATTCAAAATAAATTCATTTAAAAGAACCCCAACTGATGAATATTGGTGTCAACGAGTCGTTCAAAGCGGCTATCACACATTCACCAAGACGAAGGCACACTGGGCGAGTTGCGCAACTATCTGCTAGCAGATCGTGGATGCTTGGGAAAAGGTATCAGTCTCAATGTCTATACCAGGGGTCGGCAACCCGTGGCTCCGGATCTTCAACTTCCTTGTTGTGGCTCCGTTCGCTGAGCATGGTGATTTTTTTTAACACTGAAGTAAGGGAAATGTGCATTTTCGAAAAGAATATGAAATGTCGAACTCACCGCCAAGTCAGTGAATGCTGATTGGATGAGCAAAGGATGGGGAGGTAGGCTAGTGTATCAGTGTGCTCACAGCTTGTGACACGCTAATTGCCAAGATGTAGACTCCAGGAGAGGCAGGTTATGTGCAGCGGAAGTTGACTGACTGTGCACTGACAGCTCGGAACTATATGTGCTTTCACTTTTATGTCTGCAAATACGCTGTGGTAAAGTTGGATGTCGGATATTCGGCTCCGTAGCTACAGCGGTAGTCCTCCATCATCGTGCCCGGGCTGCTGTGCCACTCTAACCGCTGGCTATATTTCTAGGGACCGTCGATAAATTACTATTTTGTGAAAAAAAATGCAAATCCCAACGACGCCAGGAACATTCTTTACATTTTTCTCGAGTCGTTTTGACAAAATAAGGTTTGAAAAGACCAAGTTGGCAACACTGGGTTGTACTTAAGATGGGAATCCATTCACAGTTAGAAAATACATGAAATAATCGTTCATACAAAATATCAGAGCTTATATTCTCCTAATTAAAAAAAATAAACAGGAAATGATTCAGTATAAAAGAATGTCTCTCTTTGCATGCAAGACATTCAAGAACAGGACCAATAGAATGGGTATTGACGACAATTCAGTGCAGAAATAACCGGTATTGATTAAACAAACAGCAGATATTTGAGCTTTTTGGCTTTTTTATCTTAAAGTTGGCTACATTTTCTAATTTTACACAAATCAGGTCAGTGTTTAAATTATTAGTATTAATAGTAGGCCTACACGTGTAGCCACGTTGAATTTTGTGGTTCTTAAGAGGTTTTTAGGATTTTTAAAAGTTTGAGTTCTGTAATGTTTTGCTGCTCACAAATATTTTGTTTTACTGGAAGAGGAGACAAAATGGCTCTTTTGATGGAAAAGGTTGCCGACCCCTGATCTATACCATTCTTCAATGCAACAACACTTTCTCGTTGTCACTAGACAGACTGTAATAGGGTTCAGGTACACTCTAAACATCACAGCCTCGCCTTTAATATGCAAGTATATGTGGTCTAAATAAAAACAAATGTAAATTATAAATAAGAGGATATTCTTCAATGAATCACTATCAATCAATCACTTTGTAACTCCTTTGGCGTTTGCTGCATTTAATCATGCTCGGAAATCCCAGAAAATTCACACAGAATGTGAATTCAACTTATGTTACGTTTACGTGTTGTCTTTAAATGCAACCCGTAATTGCTCATAATAATGCAGTTAAAGTAATAATATGATGTTATTAAAGAAACCAGTGTTAGGTAAACAGATTTCCTGTTAGCATGTTAGCCACACAGTCGGGAGACCTTGCTGTGTGGAGTTTGCATGTTCTCCCCGTGCGTGCGTGGGTTTTCTCCGGGTACTCCGGTTTTCATCCCACATTCCAAAAGCATGCATGTTAGGTTATTTGGCAACTCTAAATCGTCCTTGGTATGAATGTGAGTGTGAATAGTTGTTTGTCTGCGCTGCGATTGACTGGTGACCAGTACAGGGTGTAACCCGCCTCTCGCCTGAAGTCAGTTGGAATAGGCTCCAGTATACCCCTGCGACCCTGCATAGAAAATGGATGGATGGAGAGTCAAAATGGGCATATTTCAGATATAGTGGGTGATTAATCATGATTAATTAATTTGATAAAAATGGCCCAGCCCAAAGAAACAACATGGGCACCCCCCCCAACTGACCCACCACCTGCAAGCACAATGGTTTGGTGCCATGCGATTTGGGCGGTGGTCAAGGGCCGGTGTCCGGGCGATCTGGTCTTTGGCGGCCAAATCTGGTTCTTGGAACATGGAATGTCACTTCTCTGGTGGGAAAGCAGCCCAAGCTCATTCCCCACCAGAGAAGTGGAAGAGGTTGAAACATTCCGACTAGATAGAGTCGGACTCACATTAACCCACAGTTTTGACTTTGGAACCAAATTCCTTGAGAGTGGCTTGACCTTGTTGTACTCTGGAGTTTCTGCAGGGGAGGTGGCAAGCTGGTGTGGGCTTATTAATGGTCCCCTGGCTGGGTGCCTTTGTGTTGGAGTAATACCTGGTGAACGAGAAGGTTATTTCCCTACGCCTTTGGGCCGGGGAAAGGGTCCTGACTGTGGTTTGTGCGTACGCGCTGAACGGCAGTTCAGAGTACCCAGCCTTCTAGTAATCTATCAGAGGGGTGCTGGAGACTCCAGTACTTCACTGGAGACTCCAGCTGGTGACTCCATAGTTCTACTGGTAGACTTCAACACTCATGTGCGCAATGACAGTGTGACCTGGAGGGGCTTGGTTGGGAGGAACGGCCTCCCTGATCTGAACCCGTGTGGTGTGTTGTTGATGGACTTCTGTGCGAACCACAGTTTGTCCATAAAAAACACCATGTTCGAACATAAGGATCTTCCCAACTGCACCTGGCACCAGGACACGACTGGTGCCTGATGATCCGACTTTGTAGTTATATCATCAGACCTGCGTCCGCATGTTCTGGAGACAGCAAGTGAAGAGAGGGGCTGAACTGTCATCGGATCACCACCTGGTAATGAGTTGAATTAGATGGCGGCGGAGGATGCCGGACAGACCCGGTAGACCCAAACGTGTAGTGAGGGTGTGCTGGGAATGTCTCGCAGAGTCTCATGTTTGTCGAGTCTTCAACTCTCAGGGCCGGGATATTGAGTCCGATATTGAGTCCGAAATATCCGTATTCCGTGCCTCCATTGCTGAGGCAGCAATGGTCGGTGCCAGTCGTGGCAGCAAGACCCGAGCCCAATGGTGGACACTAGGTGTTAGGGCTGCCGTCAAGCTGAAGAAGGAGTCCTATCAAGCATGCATGGCTTGCGGGACTCCCGAAGCAGCCGACAGGTACCGGCAGGCCAAGCGGTACGCGGCTTTGGTGGTTGTCGAGGCAAAAACTTCGATGTGGGAGGAGTTTGGTGAGGCTATGGAGCACAAATTAGTAAAGGATTGGTGGTGCGTTACTACGCGCCATCCGGTCCTTGTACAATTGAAGCAGGAGTCTGGTTCGCATTGCCAGCAGTAAGTCGAGCTTGTTTCCGGAGAACGTTAGCCTCCGCCGAGGCTGCCCTTTGTCACCGAATCTGTTCATAACCTTCATGGACAGAATTTCTAGGCGCAGTCAAGGCGTTGAGGGAGTCCAGCTTGGTGACCTTAGGATCTCGTCTGTGCTATTTGACGATGTCCTGATGGCCTCATCAGGCTGTGACCTTCCGAACTAGGACACGCTGGAGGGACAAAGCTGGCCTAGTAACGCCTTTTTGTCCTCCCGGTGGAGCTGGAAGAGGTCGCCGGAGATCGGGAAGTCTGGACTTCCCTACTGAAACTGCTGCCCCCGCGACCCGGATAAGCGGAGGAAAATGGAATGGAATCTTAAACCCTAAAGTATATTGGGGTAGTGGGGTGATTTACAATGTAGCCAACAGAAAAAACAGAGGACAAAATGATATAAAATATGTGAAAATAGTAGCTTAGACAATAAAAATACAATAAAAAATAAAATTAATGATTAATTGTTAGGAACTACTATAATAATGAAGTTTATTAACAATTTACACACTGTTTATGATCATTGTTTCAACAGACAAAGATTGCCCCAAATGTATCAAAAGCATCAATGTTTTGATTTGATAATGGATTTCAGAGTATGAAGAGTTGGTATTGGAAGTATGGATGTCAGTATCAAGCCACACATCACTAGCATGTAATAAAGACAAGTCAAAAAATGAATGCGATCTCTTCTCTGAACTGACAGATGACATCAGCTGAGTTAACTTGCCCTGGCTGGCGAGACTCGCGTTTGTTTGTGAAACTTAGTGTGAATGTTTTTTCAAGCTCACAGAGACAAGGAGTGCTTAAATAACAACACACACCAGTCATGACACGAAATTCGCAGAGGCAGCTCCACTTTCAGGTGACGCGAGCTGACGTGCTTCCAGGTCAGCGAAGCGCCGGGCGAGCACGGTGACCAGTCACAAAGGTTTCGACGCAGGTTGAGGCTATGCAACTGTGACGGCTCAGGAGCCCAAGGCCGACTAGAACAAGCGAGGAGACGCCACGGTGGCTCCGCAAAGAATTCTTTGCCGGAAATAAACACCTCAAAAGCGAGAACCTTATGTTCCCTCCACCCTCGCTGGCCTCGGGACGACCTGAAGCCTCCACCATGCCCCTAGATACAAACCATTCACATATTCTGGCACCCTTGCTTCGCCCAGATGGACGCCATATGTCCGACACGTGTGTAGTGAGCTGGGAACAAGGAGAAGTGAGCAACGGTCAACTCCACTTGCACCTGCACTGCTTGCGAAAACATCTATGGTGGTTAGCGATTCATGAATGCATGCAAAATAACATTCAGAAGTACTCAGCATGAGTTAAGCATAAGCATTAGTACAGTTTTTCACTGTCGCATTTGCTTAATCGGACGTGGGGCATTTGCACGTGACTGTAATGAACGCCGCCCAATGCAGGAGGAAAAAAAGCAAGCAGGAAACATGAAAAGCACAACAAATATGTTTAGACTTTGTCAAGACGGAGCCGCCAGTGTAAGTGCTTTGAGACGAGGGAGAGCCCGGTGCTCGCTGAGAAGAGCCCTTTTGTTTTTTAAATATATTTTAAAACTGTATTGATTAATATATCTTGGGTATTTTGTGGTTGACAATGGCCTTTTGTTAGTCAAAAATATGTTACGTTATTTTTTAAATATAAGGCATTCGGAAGACGCATTTAAAGACGTGATGACATATCATCTACACTGGTCATTAGGTGTCAGTAATGTTACACTGTTGCGGCAATAGCCACCACAGAAAATACTATACAGAACAGGAAGTAAAACAGACACAAGGCTTACGTTTATATTGTGTCCTTTTTTCTCTTATTATGTTGACAAAAAACCTGTAGATTTTATGGTAAAAAACTGGCAGAAAAGATGCCAGAATTTTACCGTAAAACATTACAGTACAGTTCACTGTAAAAACAACAGAGCAACTTATCACCGAGCAACCTAACACTCATAATGTATACCTACTGTAAGAAATATACAATATATATATATACTACAGAAGTACCAATATAGTTAAAAATATATATAATAAATAATGAATAAAAAATATCAAAATAAAACAAACCCATGCCTTATTCCTAGCAGAGCAGTTCATTGGCCAATGGCTGCCAGGCCACCAGAGGAAGCTCATTGAGCTTTACGATGTTACGGTTTTTCAATGTCACCAAAACTGCCTTCCACCGTTTTTAAATTTACGCTGACTTATTGTCATTATGACAGTGGCACAATGCAATTAACTGCGGTAAACGAGTGATGACTGTATGTGCTCTCATGTTGTCTCCGTCAGAAAGCCTGTTTTGTTTGGTAGGGTTTCACACTTTCTTTGGCTGTTCGTGAACGCACCGCAGTTATGTGCAAGTAGCAAAAGTGAAACCTGTATGTAACTTCCTCCGAAGCCGCCACAGACAAAAACAACATGGCCGTGTTCGTATGATGCCAGTTATGTCTTATTGCGACTTCAAGTATTGTGGATTGAATTAGCCGGTATGTTTGCCACGCTGCAAGACGGAAAGTGTGTGTTAATAAAACTCATGAGAGATTTGAGACGTGGATGGTGTGCTCTGCTGCTATCATCACACGGAGAGTGTCTGCTGCGTAGCTTCCAACCTCCCCACTGAGTCAAATGAGGTGCCGTCTGCACACACGAGCCAGCAAAGAGGCAACGTGCCGCCAGGAAAGTGCAGAAATGCAAGAAAACGCTTCCTCCAGTGCGCACACTCCTTGTCAGATTAGCATAGCAGGCCGAGAAAGAGGAGGAGGAGGAGAAGGGGAGGGGGAGCGTGACCGAGCCTTCGTGTTCCTCCTGACCTTGTGTGACCTTGCTAGAAAACTTGACAAGTGGCGTGGAAGGAGGCGAGAAAGAGAAACCTGACAGCAGCTGTGGAGCTCAAACATGTCAAAAAGAAAGCCAATAAATCCTACCAGATTTGATTCACAATACTGCCATTGTTATTAATAATAATAAACAATCATAACAAAAATAATAGATACAATATTATAGTAATACACTATTACCACTACTACTAAAATAATAATGCATTGAATTTATATTTACTTTTTTAGAAACTCAGATTATAACATAAAATACACAATACCCATTATTATACTGTAACATAAACAACACAATAATAATATGAACTAATTTGAATTAGTCGCACGGTGGGTGAGTGGGTACCATGTTGGCAACGCAGTCAGGAGATCAGGGTTCGAATCTCCGCTGGGTATCTCTGTGTGGAGTTTGCATGTGTTTCCAGTGCGTGCCTGGGTTTTCTCCGGGTACTCCGGTTTCCTCCCACGTTCCAAAAAGATGCATGTTAGCTTAATTGGCAACTCCAAATTGTCCATTAGAGTATGAATGTGAGTGTGAATGCTTGTTTGTCTGCCCTGCGATTGACTGGCGACCAGTCCAAGGTGTACCCCGCCTCCCGCCCAAAGTCAGCTGGGATAGGCTCCAGCATACCCGCGACCCTAATGAGGATAAGCGGCATAGAAGATGGATGGATGGATGAATAATTTAAATATTTCCCACCTATGTGATCCACAAATGAAGCACAGCAGACTCAAAATTCATGTCACGCAAACGTTCAAATCTGGATCAGATCTGGTTTCAACGTGCCTCCCAATTGCATTCACTGAGCCTGCAAACTGACCATAGGCAGAAAATGCTTTGTTATTCATTTGTGAGGTTGCAAGGTGACTAAAACACTCTAAACAGGAAGTCTGCATGCTAATTGATGCTAAGAAAGATGCTGACACGTGCATATCTCACGCCGGACGACGTTCATCTTCTTTTCGCTGCAGTCAGCGCAACAGCGTGGAAACCGCCCACGCTGACAGGCGCGGGTGACGCCTGACGCCTGATCCAGGCACCCAAAGGTCGGCGCGCTGTCACACGGGGGCCTGCCACTTTGACGTGACAACGCTCCAAGGCGAGGGGGCGAAGGGACCGCGCTGTCATGCCTTTAATGAAGGTGTCAGGTGTGGAAGGAGTTCACGTCGTTACGTTCACCCCGAGGTGATACCGCAAATGAAAAGATGGATGGACAGGAAGGAAGGCAACTAAATGCTCCTTCAAGGCCACAATTGGTCGAGGAGAAATCGGAGGTCTCTCGTGCACCACGTGTGACGGAAACGCGGACTGATCGCCGCATGTGCATGCTCCGATGCGGCACGCGGATCAAACGGAGCTGCCGGGTCATATTTCCTGCCAGGCGAGGAAGCCGCAAACTGACAAGCTTGGCATGAATCAAACGCTGAAAACAATTCCTGGAAGTCTGAGGCACAAAAAAAAGCCAAAAAAAGTGACTTTTAAACAATCCAACTTGTTTATGAACGCCAAACCTGATACAAATCTATCATCTCCTTCACTTGTTTGCTCCACCTTGAAGAAAAGAAGCTCTTTTTCGAAGGAAAAATGTCCTTCCTCTGACCCTAGCTAAATTACCCTGCCCACTGTAAAAAACAAACAATCAGACTTCGCTACACATCTTAAAATTAGGCGCTGCGAAACAGTCGGTCAGTTGTGGGAGATGTGAATTGGATCATGATGTTTTTCTCTAGCAAATATGCTAACCTAACTAACTGGCTACAATGTTAGCAACTGGGCTCCCATGGTTATGCTAGCGTCGCCAAAGCTTGCGATGAAGTTGTGATAAATTTTTTGCACGATGGTTCCACTTTTGGTTTTGCCTGCAAGTTAACATCAATTTCTATCTTCAAATCGGACTTAACTTATGACTTGCTCAGAATATGGGACATTTTGTGCCACTTTAGCAGCTCATTTAACAATAATGTTTAAAATCATAGAAAGCAGGTATCATAATAACGCTAATCGGCTAACCTAGCATGGCATTGCTGTTAAATTGTGACTATAACGTTAACGCCTTAGTTATGCTAGCGTCGCTAAAGCTGGACTTTGTTCCTGATGCGTGATTGGTAGACTTTAGAAGTGTATATTTACAAAGATTTGACCTGAAGTCCCAATTTTACTACCCTTGATGATAGCGGTTCCAAATGTGATTACAAGCTAGCAACACTTTCTTTTCCCGCATGGTGGTGTGAGTTAGCAAGCATGCTAACCTAGCACAACACTGCTGTTAAAATTTGAATTCATGATAGACCTAAGAGGCATATATTTATAGATATATTATAATGTAATAAATATTAATATATATATAATATATTTTGAGCTCTGCCAACTCTCCGTCAGTCAGCTAGCCAGTGATTATTTTCTCCAGCAAACATGCTAACTTAGCATGACGTTGCAGTTAAAATGCGACTGCTAGTGTTGCTCCTGTTGGACTTTATTCGCGATGACGATTTGAAGCTGTGACAGACTCGAAGGTGCCTATTTCCTAAAATTTGGGATTATTAAATTAGTATTTGATTTAAGAGCTTCCAAAGGTGTTTACGTGCAATCTTGCAAAATGTTGTATTTTCGAATCTCAAGCAACTGAAGACGGTAGAGACTCGGGGCATTTTTGTGCCACTTTAGAGCCTCATTTTACAATCGTGTGTACAATGAAATAAACCAGGCATCGCTACACATAGTAAAACAAAGCTCTACCAACTATCGGAGCTGTAAATTAGATTGTCTTCTTTAGCGAATATGCTAACGTAGCATGATGCTGCTGTTTAAATGTGACTGTTAGCCATGCCATGCGAGTGTTGGAAACCTTTATGACTTCCTGTCCCACTCGTATGTCTTGCGTCGGCGTATGTGACATATGGCTTAAGACGTGGTCAATCGCACACACACTCAAACCAGGTAGGGTTTCCTGAAATCACCTTTAAACTCTCTAAATCTAATAAACACTTCCAACACACGACCGTGGCGCCTGTGAGGCTTATTAAGTGGTTGAAAAATGGCATAATATGGATCTTTAAATGTTTCTGCTGCTGCTATCACACTCTTAAGAAGGTTGTCTTCTAAAGCAGGACCTCCCGGGACGCCGCCTGCGCTGCAACGTGCGTGCACGCCGATGCTGCAAGCCGAACAATCGCAAACGGAACATAAATGAGGACAGCTTAGGCAAACTGAGAGGAACAATTTAGGGATAATCTCCCTTTCCGAGCATCCTGGCTCCCCCAGGGCGAGAGTGCGACAGAACACTTTTGTTGCCGGCGCTCGCTTGGTTTGTTACGCTAAAGTCTTTTCAGGTTTTTCTTTTTGATGCCGCCTTTGAAAATCCTGCACCCTTTCACACTGTAAGAGGAACAAATGGTGCATTCTCACTTCCTTCAAAGGGGAGAAGTTCGTCCAAAAATATGCAGCTACAGTAGATACAGTATTAGAGATGAACAATTCAAGTTTTGATGTTGAATTTTGAAAAATACATCCGCGTATTCCAAACAAAAGTGCACAAGAAATTTTCAGATCAAATATAAGTATGCTTCACTCTTAATTGGATCGTAAGATTTTAAGAATGATTTGATAACATATCATTTGAATTATAATGATTTTAATTTTTCACTGTCAAATATTTTCATACTTTTAGTTCAATAATGAATTGATACCAATAATTTTTTATTATAATATAATAATGATATAATAGTTTGATCTGGCAATTTTGAAAAAAAAAGTTATTTGAATTTTGATTCACTCTGGTCATTTGATAATATAGTTTTGAATAAATTATAAAACGTATTTTTAATAAATTGTGTTAATGTTCCTGTATTTTGATGTTTGACATTATATTTTTTCTGATTCAAATCTTATTAGTCTTGATATCGATTGTTTTTACACTTTCAAACCTTCATTTTGCCAAGTTTACATCTGTTTTTACCCGCAAATGTCTAGGACGTACTGAGAGGGGCGTGGAATATGACACGCAGCACAACAAACAAGACTAGTGACCTTCCCTATCATGTTGCCTTCAGGGAACGTAGGAGTTCTCAGCACAAAATGGTGAGTTGTGAACATGTGAGGAGTGTGCCTGGTGTGTTGAGTAATGACATGAACTCGTCAAAAACAAGTTTTTTTTACTCACTTTTGCAAAAGCGTCTTGACCGATTATGCAAATTAGATAATTACATCATTACACGACTCCCCCACCCTGTCGTGTGTCGGGACCTTTTGTGTTCCCAAAGGACACGCACACTCCTAATCCATCTCGGGCAAACCCTTGTTTGACTTTTCGCTACCTGTGCGGCGCCTGATGGCCACTTGTGTAACACACAAGCAAGTTATACGGAGTGCATCAACAGTACTTGAGCCTTAAGATGCCAAATAATATTCGCCATGAGCCTCAAACACGCCCCAGGATACATTTGAGGATTAATGGAGTGTGCTAAACGTTGTGACACGGCGTCGGTCCGCACGAAAAGCATCGCTCAGAAGGGGAAATACTCTCTTGCTGTTGTTGTGTTTGTAATTTTTCTGCATACGGCTTCATGTGCTGCGGTCTCCAATTAGGGAAGTGGGTCATGTGAAAGAGGAGCAGTGGGCCATGAAGCGGCTGAGGGCACAAAGCCAGCGAGCCAAGAAAAAAAAAGCACTACTTCCCACCACAGCAGCAGTAGGAAAGTCATTCCTAGCCAGATCTCGCCCACAGAATTCATACACAAACAGGATGAGGGAAAGTTTGTTTTTGTTTGACTAAGTATGGATACAAGATTTTTGAACAGCCGACCACTCAATAGAGCAGTGGTTTTCAATTATTTTCTGTCATGCCCCCACAATGGACGGAAGTTTTTCCACATCCCCCGGATTTGAAATACTATTGACGAACAGTTCAAATCTATTCATAAAACTCAACTGTACAGACAGGAAATGCAACAAAATGGAGAGATGTGAAGCATATGAGTGTATTTTCGTAAATTGTAGGTTGAGTACAGTAAATGTGCGCATGTTGGCAAGTCTGCAGTAATATTGAAAATACTCCCTGCCTCTGATGCCCCCCTGTCAGTTGCTGTGAATGGTTGGCCCCCCCATAGGTGTGAATGGGAGTGTGAATGGTTGTCCAGCAATGGAGGTGGCAGTCAAGCCTTGGCATTTGGTGCAACTAAATCCTATTGGTATTAGTTCTGGAGTACTTACTACCTTTTTGTCTTTTTCTGCATAAAAACAGTGTTCAGCACACACATTGGTATTATACAATTAGTTGAACAGCATTGTTCTGCAGAAAGTAATCTGTTGCTACAAAAATGAGAAATAACAATGGAAGAGAGACTGACCATCTTAACACTTAAAAATGTCAATTTTGGTGAACATTTTAATACCAGTTGAAAAATTTCAAGAATTTACATTACTGTTGGATCTTAAGAAGGTTTGAAGTACACCTTCAAAATGAAAAAAGAAGAAATGGGAGTGTGTAAAAAAAAAAAAGTAAGTAATTTATTGCAAACAAGCGTTAAAGTGAAATAGGCTGTTCATCAGCTTCATGGCGCTGCCCCCTGTCATGTGTGTGTCAATTGTTATAGTTTTTTTGCCATTCCCTGATGGTACCGGAAGGTAACTCCACAAATTGTATTCTCCAAAAGTTACTCAAATGTTTGTGTTTGTACATAGAGTTCCACCTGGTCCTAACTAGAATCTTTCCTGTTGAATATACAGTATAAGCATCTTTTAGGTTGTGGGCCCTTTGCAGAAACTAAATGTAATCTCTATTTGATTATTTGATTACCAATATAATCAAATAAATGAACGTAGTCTTCTAAATATTGATAAATGTGTTTATTTGCATGAGACGCAGGTGTGTTCCTGCTTGTCCTAATGAGCACATGTCCCAGGAAGACAAACGTTCCATGAGAGTGTCCTTTGGCTGATCAATAAGCCGCTTCTTGCCTCGCCTCGTTATTCACCAGAAGAACACACCAGAAGTTTGCCCAGGAGTCACCAGCAAGAGCGGGGTACGTCCTTTTAATGAACAACCCGGTTCTCTGCACACTAGACTTTCTCACACGCAACTTATTGAATGTTGTCTTTCCTTCTACGTTTGCTGCAGCATTCCACCACCACCTGCTGTGCAGCAACGCATGTGACACCTTCCTCCGTCACGATAATGTATGCGCACACACACTGCTTGGCTGTGGAAACGACACCATCCGCCTCCCGCTTTCTAGAGCACCATGTATAAATATTTCACTTTGAAGATTTAACATGTAGATCTTTCCACTTGTACCACTTTGCCTTTACACCCCCCCCCCCCCCAAAAAAAAGAACCTACAAAAAACATCACACACACAAACACTTCATTGATGCAATCCTGCTTCTGAACACCTGAAGCAAACAAGTGAGACTACAGGAAGGAGAAGAATGATGAGAAGAAGAAGAAGCAAGTGGAAGAGAAAAAAGATGAAGAAGAAAAATTAACTAAAGCAAAGAAAAGATAATAAAAAAAGAAATGAATACAGTTGGGCCGCACGGTGGCTGAGTGGTTAGCATGTTGGCCACACAATCAGGAGATCTGGAAGACCAGGGTTCAAATCTCCGTTGGGCATCTCTGTGTGGAGTTTGCATGTTCTCCCCGTGCGTGGGTGGGTTTTCTCCGGGTACTCCGGTTTCCTCCCACATTCCAAAAACATGCATGTTAGGTTAATAGGCGACTCTAAATTGTCCATAGGTATGAATGTGAGTGTGAATGTTTGTTTGTCTATATGTGCCCTGCGATTGACTGGCGACCAGTCCAGGGTGTACCCCGCCTCTCGCCCAAAGCCAGCTGGGATAGGCTCCAGCATCCCCGTGACCCTAATGAGGATAAGCGGATGAATGAATACAGTTTCAAAAAACTGACGAAAAAAGAAGAAAGAAAAGAGAGATAAGAAAACATAAAAAATAAAACAATGACATATTTTTAAAATACATAAAGAAGAAAAATGAAAGAAAAAAAGGCAAAGAAGAAAACATTTACCAAGGGAGGATAATATAAAAAATATATTTTCTTAATAACAACAAAACAAAACAAAAGGAACAAGAAAAAAGAAATGAAGGAGGCAAAGAAGTAGAAAAAAGAGGAAAGGATAAATAAAAAAATACAAAAGGTAAAAAAATCTCTGTCTGGAGTTTGCATGTTCTCCCCGTGAGTGCGTGGGTTTTCTCCGGGTACACCACTTTCCTCCCACATTCCAAAAACATGCATGTTAGGTTTTTTGGTGATTCTAAATTGTCCATTAGAGTGTGAATGTGAGTGTGAATGCTTGTATGTGTGCCCTGCAATTGACTGGCGACCAGTCCAGGGTGTACTCCTATCTGGCCCAAAGTCAGTTGGGATAGGCTCCAGCATACCCGCGACCCTAATGAGGATAAGCAGTATAGAAAATGAATGAATGAATGAATGAATGAAAAGTAAAATAAATAAATACAATCAGTTTTTTAAAAGACAAAAAAGAAAGGGAAAAACAAAGGAACAAGAAAGAAAGAAAGACAACAAAAACACCTAAAAAACAGAAAAAAACGAGAAGACAAAAAATAGAAGAGAAAAAGAAACGAGAAAAAGAAACGAAAAAGAAAGCGAAAGTAAGAGAAGGGAAAAAAAAGATCAAAAAATATGTTTTTATTAACAGAAAGAAGTAAGAAAAAGTGAAAGGAAGAAGAAAAAGGACAGAAAATTTGAAAAATTGAAGGAATAAACAAAATTTTAAAATAAAAAAGAACTTAAAAAACAGAAAAAGAAATTGAGAAAAAAAAGAGAAAGAAAAATGAGCAAGACGAAGAAAGGGGAAAGGGATGAGTACAAAGAGACAAGGAAGAAGCAAGAGAAAACCCTAAAAGAAAATGAAGAACGAAAAGAAGCAGCCCCTCTGGCTGTGTTGCTTGACTCCCCAGTAAAACACCAGGATGTTATCCTGCAAACACGTCCAGCACGCAGGATGAAGCGCTGTGCAGGGAAGATATCATCACCCCCTGGGGAACAAATTATCTCCCCTGCATGAAAGAAGCCACAGAGTTGAAGGCGTGCACTTAGCAAGTCTATAAACTATCAGCGTTGTCATCCACACCCTTTCTTCTACATCATTTACTTGTTTTTGTTTTTTTAATGATAAAAGATACGGCACTCATCCCACTCCACACAGGGAGGGGACAACAGAGAGTGAAAGAATACACAACACAGAAAAAAATCTATTCAAGTAAAAAGCGACACCATACCTTCTGAGTGGGAAGCCAGAGGTCAGCCGCCCCGATGGGAAATTAAACCATTCGGCAGGTTTTTAGCCTTGAAGGCTGATTAAACAAATTTTTTTTTTTTTTTTAACAGCCCGGTCACTGGAAATGAGGACAAATGACTGGCGCGGGTATCCATGCGTGTTATTGCATGAGCACACAATGTCACTCCTTAATGACCTTTATATTATCTTTCCAAAGAGTTGGCTGCTGAGGAGTCAACAACCCGGGCCAAGATTTACAGCGGAGATGTCCTCAGTGTGTCAGCTGACTACAACAAGCTTGCAGAATGCTGAGCGAGTGAATTACAGGCCGCCGCGTCGGGTCGCCCCTACCGCCGCACGTCCCCCACAGCAGATGCGGGGTGCCGCCGCAGTCACAACTCTGAGGGTGCTTCCATTAATCACGCGCTCGCTTAAGAGTGCACGTAGAGGTCGCCCTTGACAGGAATCCCGCGCATCACAGGCTAGCTGCAGACGCAGATGTGCAATTTCTTGGAATCTGTGCATTCATGAGATGACAGGGAATGTCGTGTAGTTATACAATAACCGGTAATAAATGGCTGGAGATGACTGCAGCGTATCGCACACGACGTCTTTATTTTTCACGTAATGTAGTGCAGGGGTCTCCAAACATTTCTGGCTGGTGTTTTTTTCAAAAATTTTCAAGTTACTTCTGAAATAATCTTTGGACATTTTCTTTTTGTAATATTAGGACTTTATTGCCATTATATTTGGACTTTATTCTGATTATTTTATAACTTTTGCCCCAATCTAATTTTCCAAAAATGACAACTGTATTATTCTTTGTTTCTTACAACGTAGTAGTAAGGCCACATTAAAAAAATAAGCAATCTGAGAAGGTGTAACTTTACGAGAAAAAAGATCTAGAGAAAATTCTACTAGAAAAGTCATAAATTTACGCGACTAAAAGTCGTAAAATGACCTTTGACCAAGGCCAAAGGTCACAAAAGTCCCCTGTCTTTATAGCTGCCTCAGGCAATGCCTGTTATGACGGAATATTAAAATAATCTAAGATTTTGAGAGTAAAAAGAGTAAGTACAACTTTATTGTCTCATAAAAAACTTGTAAAAAAGTTGTAAATTTCCGAGAATAATAGTCGTAACTTTGTTGCATTGCCTGAGACAGCTATGAAACGGGCAGCCTTATGAGGAGAGGCATGTACGGAGGACGGTGAGATGATGCTAACTTTTGTTTATAAGCTTTTGTTTATAACGGGACAGCAAAACAGAGCACTTGGGCACAAAGAAATTAGCACGGGTTAGCATGTTAACACCCTCCCACTTAGATAAATAGATAATTTATTAATCCCCAAGACAAATTTAGGTTTTAAGCAGCTCTCCAAGAATGTCATGTTATGAACTTAATTACTAGATCACAGAATAACACAAATATGGGAAATGGAATAGAATAGGAAGATAAATAAATCATACGTAACTAATTTGTATTACAATAATACGTACAAATAAAAATACTAATAAATAAGACTACGATTATTAATAGTAATCAATAAATAATAATTGATATTAATATAATATAATAAAAATATAAAACATAATTAGGTATAAAGTCCAGTATGGTGTGTGCGTTTGTTGCGTTGAAAAGCCGCATGGTGTGGGGGAGGAATGGTCTTCTCGGTCTGTCTCATAAATTTACGACTTTTCTTTCATACTATTACGAGTTATGTATTCAACTTTTTTCTGGAAATTTCCGATTTTATCAGCCCATTGTAACAGGCATTGCCGTAGACACCTATAAAAACAGGGAACTGACAGTATGGGACCTTTGGTCTTGGTCGAAGGTAATATTACGACTTTTATTCTTTTTCCATTTTTTTAGATCAATACTTTTTTTCGTAAAATTACGACTTTTATTCTCGCAAATGTACGACTTGTTTCTCATAAAATGACATATTTCAATCTAAAAAATTCCAAATTTTGTGTGTGGCCCTAATACTTTGTTGTAGTTTCTCATAATTTTATGACTTTTAAAAAAAGGTGTTTTTTTTTTCATATTTCAACTCTATGCTACTAAGATGACATTCTATTTCGTCATAGTATTACCTGGTATTTGCCTTAAGAGCCTGCATATATGAATGCTTGGTCTTGGTTTTTTTTTTGAGAATCTACTGCACCTACTGGCTTATAATTTTTACACTAACAGTAATTAATCTAGTTAGTCACATTGCACTGCTATTATTTGAACACTACTGTACACACTTTGTTGTTAAATTTAGCGGGTAATCAGACGCACGACAGCCCAACTCACCACCGCTATAGATTATACTGTAGTCTTACGTTCCGCATGCAAAACATGTCTTCCTCTGCACCAATAAGGGGCGCCTTTATTGAAGACACTGAAAGAGCTTGTCAACCAAACACAACAAAGCTCCCATCAAAAAATTTAATTAAGCAAAGATTTAGGCACACAACTCTGAAAAAAAAATAGATTTTTGCGACACTAAGCTAACCAACCGTCATCAATTTTGCGTTATCTGCGTGGCACACACACGCATCGTGCATCGGGATGAGCCGCACGCTTAATAGGCCATTGAGTTGGGATCCGATGCTGCTAATTAGCAAGCTGCGCCGCTGTCGCATCCTAATCCCATTTAAAGCGGCTTTTCTCCACCTCGTCCTCCTCACAATGACGAGGGCACATATTCACCCAGTGATGTCAGACGCGGCAGCTTTTTGGATCAAAGCCTCGTCTGACGTCGCAGTATGCCACAGGGCCTCGCCCAAGTCGAATGAAAAAAAAAAAAACACAGTTTGCCAAGAGTAAAAGTGAAATAGTGTAAAATCAATGTGTTGTTATTCCATCCTAAAACGGACATAAATAGACAAGACAGGAGTTTTTTCCCTTTAGCAATGCTTCCGGCGGCGGAATTCGCCACCACACTAGGCTGGAACCAGCAGAGAGGAAGCCAGGTGGACAGGCTGGAAGAAGGGAGCATCCGAAAACGAGGAGAGGGAAGGGATACCCTCGTGAATCGCGCCAAGTCACTGCGACTATGGCAGCTTGCATGTGAGCAGAAAGTGTGCTCCAATTGGTTGACAAGCTTCTCATTTGTGATTGCAGAGAGGAGCGTGGCGCCGTTCCCGTAACATGCACACCAGTTTGGCCCCGGGCGCCGTCCACTCTGGCCTGAATGATTTCTGCCATAGCAACCCTCACGATTAATAATCATCAACAACAGCAGCTGCAGAGCGGCGGGTCAGATCCGTTTTTACTTGCAAATATCAGGCCACTGCCGCCGTAGAGGGGGGTGTGGCTGGAGTTATTTGATCACTCTAATTGAGAGAGAATTTAGACTTGATTTGAAAGGTGCCAAAGCTGCTTTTGTCAGGGGCCGGAGAAATAAAGTAATGGTGGGATTTACATAATTTGCTATGACTTACTTGCATAAAAGAAAGGTAGAACCACATCTAAATTTGTGGCGGTGTAAATGTATTTTGTACTAAGTTCCTGAGGGTGTGATATTTTTTTTGAGAGAAAATTACAAAATGGTGTAATCATTGAACTTGCACAACTGGCTATGAAGCACTTGCTAAAAATACAAACAGATACATTAATTTGTGGCCGTCCAAATGTATGTGTACTTAGTTGTCATAACAGGATTTTGTCATAGCATAATTGTTACTTTGCATAATTGGCTGTGACGCACTTGTAAAAAGTGAGTGAAAAACAGTTGGTGCCTAATCTATTTGTGGTGATCCAAATTTATGTGTACTTAGTTGATGATAGTGTGATTTTTGCAGGGATGGGGAAATGTTGTGATAACATAACTGCCAATGACGCACTTGCAAAAAGTGAGAAATAAACAGGCATGGTTAAATCTATTTGTGGTGGTCCAAATTTATTCGTATTTAATTTCCGATGGTGTCATTTTTACAAAAATGACAAATTTGCATAACTCGATATGGCGCACTTGTAAAAAGTGAGTAAAAAACAGGTAGCGCTAAATCTATTTACGCCGGTACAAATTTACAGTACTTAGTACTTAGTTCCTGATGGTTTGAATTTTTAAGGGCGGAGACATTTTTAATGACTTAATTATAGAATTGTAAAACTTATCACTGATCACTAAAATGAGTAATAAACAGGTTATTTGTGGCAATCCTTATTTACTTTTATAAACTAATGTATGGGAAGCTTTGGCCACCACCAGGGGGCGTTCACTGTGGCCGAGCCATTCAAAAAGTGGTTAAAATGAGTGGTGGGACACCTTTTTACTGGCATTTACTTGACTGTATTCCTTTACTTGTGCAGTAATTCCTTTGCTCTTTTATTTTCTCTCCTCACAATAATTTATTCATTCATTCATTCATTTTCTATACCGCTTATCCTCATTAGGGTCACGGGGATGCTGGAGCCTACTTGCCTTTATTCCTCATTTTCAGTCATCAGCCACGGCATTGGCCACCACCAGGGGGCGTTCATCGTGGCCGAGCTATTCAAACAGTGGTTAAAATGAGTAGCGGGGCACCTTTTTACTGGCATTTACTTGACTGTATTCCTTTACTTGTGCAGCAATCCCATTACGCTTTTATTTTCCATCCTCTAACCATTTCATTATCTTTATTATTTGCATGAAATCATTGTGGGGGTTTTGTAGTGCAGACGGCTTCTCCTCCTCACCCGGTTCCTGTGTGTACATACATTACATTTATTTGTTTATCTTTGTGTGTGGTGATGGGATACGGAGTGTATGGAGAGGCATTGGGGCATCGCTTTTAAGTATGTTGAGATGTTTGGGCTGCATTTCGTGTGTATATTTAAAAAAAAACTATGAATACAGCATAGGTTGATATCCTGGAAAGGTTGTTGTATTTCAACTTAAAAGGTGAATTTGACATGTTATGTAAATGAATAATATGCAAATCAATATATTAAATTTTTTTTCTTTGGATTTCGCATTTAGTGAAAACACACTGTACATTTTTACAGTAAATGACAGGCTAAAATTTGCATGACATTACAGTAATTTTCTGTGTAGTATCTCCACAGTAACTTATTGTAATTTCACAGCTGAGATTGTACAGTTAATTACACTACAGTTACCATTATTTGCATGTAGTTTCACACCTGTTGATTGCAGTGTTGTAACTGCAGAATTACAGTGCCATGTTGTACATAAATCAGAGTAAATGGCCTGTACAGTTTTACGTATTCCCTTAAAGTAATGCAAATATTAGCCAGTAATTTACAGTGAGATTAACCGTTGTTAACCGTGAATTTACCACACTATCTGATGAGTAAAAAACAATGACAACAATGCAGAATTTCCAATTTTTATTGCTGTTAAAAAAAAACTGTTTTGAAAATATACAACTTCATAATATCAACATCGACAAATGAAAAAAAAAATCAATATCCTCCAAGTACCGCACTGCACATTTTCTTGTGCTTTAAACAAGACAATAGATGGGCGATAAAAGTGCAGAACAGCCTCCCGCCCAAAGTCAGCTGGGATAGGCTCCAGCATACCCACGACCCTAATGAGGATAAGTGGCATAAAAATGAATGAATGAATAAACAGACAGCTCTTGTGGTATTGCGGTACCAACAAGACGTATGACCAACTCAGCTCAAGAATGCAGGAAAGGACTCGGTGAGCTTGTTGCTTGAAGACGTGGTGAAATGGAGAAAGCAGTAAATGGGTGGAAAGCAGGTAAATTAAAAGAAAAAAGCTCCATTTAGTTTGTTACTAGCTGTAACAGCAGCCAGTGATGCGATATTTGTTTAGTGGAGAGAAAAAGTAGAGAGAAAGTAGAGAGAAATGGAATGTTTTTCCATCCATCCATCCATTTTCCACCGCTTATCCGGGTCCGGGTCGCGGGGGCAGCAGCTTCAGTTGGGAAGTCCAGACTTCCCGGTCCCCAGCGACCTCTTCCAGCTCCATCGGGAGGACACCAAGGCCTTCCCAGGCCAGCTGTAAGACATAGTCCCTCCAGCGTGTCCTAGGTCTTCCCGGGGGCCTTCTCCCGACTGGGCATGCCCGAAACACCTCACCAGGGAGGCGCCCGGGAGGCATCCGGACTAGATGCCCGAGCCACCTCAACTGGCTCCTCTCGATGTGAAGGAGCAGCGGCTCTACTCTGAGCTCCTCCCGGATGGCCGAGCTCCTCACCCTATCTCTTAGGGTGAGTCCAGCCACCCTACGAAGGAAACTCATTTCCGCCGCTTGTATCCGCGATCTCATTCTTTCGGTCATGACCCATAACTCATGACCATAGGTGAGGGTGGGAACGTAGATCGATCGGTAAACAGAGAGCTTTGCCTTCCGGCTCAGCTCTCTCTTCACCACGACGGTCCGGTACAGCGACCGCATTACTGCAGATGCTGCACCGATCCGTCTGTCGATCTCACGCTCCAACCTTCCCTCACTCGTGAACAAGAACCCGAGATACTTGAACTCCTCCACCTGAGGCAAGACCTCACTCCCAACCCGGAGGGTACAGTCCACCCGTTTCCGACTGAGAACCATGGCCTCGGATTTGGAGGTGCTGAGTCTCATCCCAGAAGCTTCACACTCAGCTGCAAACCGCTCCAGTAAACGCTGAAGGTCACAGCCTGATGAGGCCATAAGGACCACATCGTCTGCAAATAGCAGAGACGAGATCCTAAGGTCACCAAGCTGGACTCCCTCAACACCTTGACTGCGCCTAGAAATTCTGTCCATGAAGATTATGAACAGAATCGGTGACAAAGGGCAGCCTTGGCGGAGGCCAACGTTCACCGGAAACAAGCTCGACTTACTGCTGGCAATGCGAACCAGGCTCCTGCTTCGATTGTACAAGGACCGAATGGCACGTAGAAGCGGACCATCAATCCCGTACTCCCGGAGCACCCCCCACAGGACACCACGAGGGACACGGTCGAATGCCTTTTCCAGGTCNGCACAAGTAAAGTAATACAGTCAAGTAAATGCCAGGAAAAAGGTGTCCGGCCACTCATTTTAACCACTGTGTGAATGGCTCGGTCGTGGTGAAGCGCCCCCTGGTGGTGGCCAATGCCATGGCCGATGCAGTGGTCTGTGGCCAATGGCGTAGCGGTTAAAAATCATTGAAAATGAGTAATAAATACAAGAATAAACTATGTTTAGGATAGAAAGCGCCCCCTGGTGGTGGCCAATGCCTTGGCCGATGGCGTGGTCATTGCTGTGGTTAACCATTGGCCAAAAAATGAGCTCGCCCTTGTTGTTTTTTTTTGCCCACCACTGTGTCTGCCCCGTACGTACGTCCCGAAGCAAATGCGGAGCCACCCAGGCCAAAAGGGAGCAGCGAGTCCTGATAGCGGTATAGAAAATGAATGAATGAATGTTTCTCACAGCGAATAGACGGTGGTGGTGACGGTGGGATGTTAGTTTCCAACTACCAATTGTGCCCCTGCAGCTTTACTGCTATCCATCTTTTCATTCCTCCGCCTTCTTATCTGCGCCATCGCCTTTTTTTGAGCAACATGTAAGCATCCCAGGTCTGACGCACGTTAGCAAGTCACCCTTGGTTTGAATCTCTGATCGGCGGCACATCTGATTAAAGGAGTTCCTCTTTTACCTCACATCTAATTCACTCTGAAGACGACCACAATGTATTCTAGCGGGCATGTGTCGATTTCATCCAAAAAGTTGCACGGTTTAGGATGTGCAGACACTCTAACACCTTTCAACATCTTTCTTGACAGTGACGAGAGGTCCTGCTGGATCCGCCTTGACAGGATTGTCCGGCTTTACTTCACCTCTTCTGATGTGAAAAAGGCTGACAGCGGCGGACCTCAGTGGGACCAGCGGGTCATGCTGGTAAAGGACACAAGCTTATTTTTCTTTCAGTGATGTAGAACATGATTGTACACCCACATGCGAGTACATTTTATGTTGTTTTTTTTGTTATAAGGCGACAAAAAATGACACCGTAGATTCCCAGTAATTAAACAAATATATTTCGACACTCCAATAGGTTATCAAACCAAACGCTTCCCTCACACGCGGTGCAACCAAAAATTAAACAGAACAATGTAACTGCACCACACAGATTATGAAGTTCATTCAATTTCTATACCGCTTATTCTCATTAGGGTCGTGGGTATGCTGGGGGCTATGCCAGCTGACTTTGGGAAGGAGGCGGGGTACACCCTGGACCGGTCGCTAGTCAATCGCAGGGCAGACATACAAGCATCCACACTCTAATGGACAATTTAGAGTCGCCAATTAAGCTAACATGCATGTTTTTGGAATGTGGGAGGAAACCGACGCAACGCACGGGAGAACATTCAAACTCCCCACAGAAAAGCCCAACGGAGATTCGAACCATGATCTCCTGACTGCGAGGCCAACATGCTACCCACTCATACACTGTGCGGCACATTATGCAGTTATCAACATAAAAAACATACATAAACTTGTACCTGTACAAGGATCCTCTCTGTGCATTTTCATTAGTGTGAAATGAAAGTTCCGAGGTTGTAATTCTTAATTAATTAGTCGTAATTCTTAAAATAAATCTTGGTTAATATTTTGTCTTTTGTTGTCAGTCTAAACATTGTGAAGGACAGAAAGACCTGAATTTCTACATAAATAATTAGGAATGTTTGATACAGAATATCGGTTGATATCACCCAAAAAAAAAAAACAGGTATCAAAATATATCGGCCAGCATCTAAAATCTCCAATATTGGCACTATGATACAAGCAGTTGATTCCGGACACATCTATCTAGCAGCGGCCAAATACGTAGATCATCCCATCCATCCACCCAGCCATCCATCCATTTTCCTCCGCTTATCCGGGTCCGGGTCGCAGGGGCAGCAGCTTCAGTCCAGACCTCCCGGTCCCCAGCGACCTCTTCCAGCTCCATCGGGAGGACACCAAGGCGTTCCCAGGCCAGCTGTGAGACATAGTCCCTCCAGCGTGTCCTAGGTCTTCCCGGGGCCTTCTCCCGACTGGGCATGCCCGAAACACCTCACCAGGGAGGCGCCCGGGAGGCATCCGGACTAGATGCCCGAGCCACCTCAACTGGCTCCTCTCCCGGGTGGCCGAACTCCTCACCCTATCTCTTAGGGTGAGTCCAGCCACCCTACGAAGGAAACTCATTTCCGCCGCTTGTATCCGCGATCTCATTCTTTCGGTCATGACCCATAACTCATGACCATAGGTGAGGGTGGGAACGTAGATCGATCGGTAAACAGAGAGCTTTGCCTTCCGGCTCAGCTCTTCTTCACCACGACGGTCCGGTACAGCGACCGCATTACTGCAGATGCTGCACCGATCCGTCTGTTGATCTCACGCTCCAACCTTCCCTCACTCGTGAACAACTACCCGAGATACTTGAACTCCTCCACCTGAGGCAAGACCTCACTCCCAACCCGGAGGGTACAGTCCACCGGTTTCCGACTGAGAAGAATACGTAGATCAGCATGTGCTAATGTGTTAAGTAGGTCCGGAAAAGACAGCAGTTGAGTGCAAAACTTCTCATGCAGAAGTTTTCTGTGGTGCCACAGAACAGGGCAAGTTTAATAGGACTAAACTCGTCGCGCATTTGAAGCAGTGTTATACAGGATACTCCAACAGGCCGACAAAAAGCCATCAGGCATAATAAAAAAGATAACTTTGTGGAGGAAACTTTACCCCACATGCTTCGGGAAATAAATGAGTCGGTTTTTCTAATACTTACTGTTGCTGATTATTGTTCCGTTTGAGTAATATCACTCGATCAAGTTTTTTTTTTTTAACATTTAACATTATCAATTTGCAATATCAGATTGGTGCCCTGCGATTGACTGGCGACCAGTCCAGGGTGTACCCCCCCCCTCTCGCCCAAAGTCTGCTGGGATAGGCTCCAGCATCCCCGTGACCCTAATGAGGATAAGCGGCATAGAAAATGGATGGATGGATATCAGATTGGAAGGGAAAAAGTTCCCCTACAGATAATATAGACGAGCACAGGAACTTTTCATGTTTCATGTTTTTTCATCTCATTTGCCATCATTGGAAGTGCCTTGAACGCATTTCGTTCTGCAATGCAAGACATGTTTTGCCCATCATCCACAATGAACACGCTTGTCTCTCGTTTTTCTGTGCATTCTAAAAATCAGCTAAAGAGACAGCTAAGAATGTATGTAATGGGATGCAACTACCTGCCTATAAAGTCTTATGAAAAAACCTCCAAAAACCAACAATGCTCCATTTATGAAATGCCACTTGCATATTAACCAAGTCACAGCGACATTGTTGTTAATATTGTTACTAACATTTTTACGCTAGGTGTACCGGTCGTTTCTATGTTGCTATGTGAAATCAATCCACCTAGGAAGGAAGTTCTGGGAATGTTAAACACGACCAAATACTGTAAGTAAGTGTTGCCTGTTACTACAAGGTTACAGCATGAATATAAAATAATGAACTGTTTTTGAAGGTGTTTTCATTGCTGACTTTGTACAAGGAATAGGTGTTTCCCATTAAGTGCATTCATGAACTTGCATTCATGAACTTGTCTTTTTGTATATCTTTAGTACGTACAGAAAAGAGAAAGACGTGTGTCCATGTCGCACATGAGGATTGTGGATGATGGGCGAAATTTCCCAAAAAAGTGCTGTTTGGTAAGGTAATGAAGTATAGCTATCTAAAAATCATGTACAGTCATTATGGTTATCTATTTTAGCGAGTGCAAGATTTTTCATGAAGTTTTTTTTTAATCATATGGCAGTCATTAAAGTGACATTCCATGTCCCAAGAACCAGATTTGGCCGCCAAAAACCAGGTCACCCGGACACCCACCATCGACCACTGCCCAAATCGCATTGCACCGGGCCCTTATGCTTGCCCCTCTAAGTGGTGGGTCTGCGGGAGGGAGTTCCCATATTCCTGATTCGGGCTAGACCCGGCCAGGCCCCACGGGTGTAGGCCCTCCCCCAGGCCTGGCTCCAGGGTGAGGCCTCGGTGTCCCTTGTCCGGGCGAGTCACTCCTCTTGTTATTCTTCATTAGGGTCTTCTGAATCACACTTAGTCTGGCCCGTCACCTAGAACCTGTTTGCCTCGGGAGACCCTACCAGGGGTGTAAATCCCCCGACAACATACCTCCTAGGATCACTCGGGTACGCAAACCCCTCCACCACGATAAGGTGGTGATTCACAGAGGAGCAGGTTGAGGTGGCTCCGGCGTCTCGTTCGGATGCCTCCCGGGCGCCTCCCTGGTGAGGTGTTTCGGGCATGCCCAGCCGGGAGAAGGCCCCGGGGAAGACCTAGGACACGATGAAGGGACTATGTCTCACAGCTGGCCTAGGAACGCCTTGGTGTCCTCCCGGTGGAGCTGGAAGTGGTCGCCGGCGACCGGGCAGTCTGGACTTCCCTACTGAGACTGCTGTCCCGGCGACCCGGACCCGGATAAGCGGAAGAAAATGGAATGGAATGGAATGGCAGTCATTAAACACTGCAAAAAAGTTATAGGTGAAACCACAACTTAATATTTTGACTCCCTTGTCACCCTTTTGTCAGCCGGTCCGAAGAATGTATCATATACTTAAAAAAAAATCCTATTTGATACTCATTTATAACCCTGAAGGCATGCTGGGCAACCTCCCTGAATGCCTGTATGAGTATAAAATTGTATTGTTTTGCATGTGTTACTTGCAGTGTCATGTTGTGGTTGCACTGTGACTGATGCAGGAATTTGGGTTGATTTGGGTCTGTCTGTGGGCTTTGCAACTAATCGATTGGACCTCTATCTGTGAGTCCATTGAGCCTAATCGTCTCTTTTGACCAGAGTCAGAGCAGGTGAAGTTGTGACTCAGTTAGTTAAATGAAGTCCTTTAAAACAGGCTGCCAATATCATTGCACTAAAATGCATTTCTTTACGTTTCACCTTGAAGAAGACGTCCCACTAACGGTGGTGGGCGGCTGCCGCGGTGTTGTCGCAGTATGATTTGTCACCCTCCTACGGCGTCTGCTGTACATGTCGTTGCTTCTAATGTATGGATAGCTATAGTCTCCACACTGGAAGCATATTGTTGCATGAATGCTCTAAAACATGAGCACCATCATCTCTTTCATGAGAAGTGCAGGTGTCCTGCTGTGGGAAAGTTGAAGCCATCAAATGAAGAAAAATGTCCGTGTCCAAGCGTGGCGGAGGTAATTAAGACCTGATAGACGACCTCTTGCCGCGCCACGTTCATCATGCTAATTTCCCGAATATTGCACGCCTGTTGCAGGGGACCCAATTTACCATCTGACCCGCCTGCCGCTGGTGGGTGAAGTGAGAAATCATCCCCAAACTGAACTTTAATCGCGACAATATCCCTGCTCCTAAGCGTGCTGCCTTCCAGGAAGCATTTGTCAGCTGCGTGTTCCCACTTTGGATGCTGAGCCAAACCCCCTTTTTTTGGTGGAAAACAAGCTTTGCCCCCATGCACTGCACTAGTCATCTTATAGGCAATAATTATTTATCGCCAAAGTTGCTAAGTTGGCAGCATTGATCCCTCCTGCCACGTCTTCTTATTCTCTGACAGACCCGGTAGGTATGAGAAGTTACACAGACAATACCGATTTAGTGTGTTTATGAGCGAGGGCCAGGGCCTTAACTGAACTAATGTATGAGAAACACTGCTCATGTGGAACCTTGCTTCAGGTCAGTATCATATCAAAGCAGCCATGTTTCAGTGTTCTTTTTTTAATTCTTCCTCTTGCCAGCGCGCAAGAACCATCAAAGCATGAAGGAGGAAATGTGAAACTCTTTCATCCGAAGTCCAAGTGGCAAAGGCAGACAGTAGGTGGGGACCCCATGGAAGGTTGCACTCGTGTGATCAGCATCCTGTTTTTTTTTTTTTTTTTTTACCAGGCACCCGAACAGGAAGTTGACATTAAAAAAGAAGCCTTGAAGCTCGCCAACAACCTTGACGGACGTCTGGCCCAAACGCCTCTTTACAGGCTTTTCCTTCCCCATCAAACCTGCCTTTACCACAAATAAATGGCAGCTTTCATGAGAAGTGAAGAAAAAGACGGAGCATGGAAGTTTGCAAAACATGAGTAAAAAACATGAAAAGCAAATCAAAGTTCAGAAAATTAATTTTTAGTTGGAAACATGAACTTTCCTCTGTCGCTTCTTTTTGTTGTCACGCGCAGGTCGCTGCCGTGTGTGAGCAGTTGAGAAGAGCGATTTTTGGTAAAACAACAACAAGCAAACAAGATGGACCGGTGCAAAATTTTTCATTATTACATTAGAAATTATTTATTAAATATGATCATAAATAATAATATAACAACAACAATGAATGACATACATATAATAATATATACAGTAAGTGAAAAAACTATTTGAACCCCAGCTGATTTTGTCAGTCTGCCCACTAACAAAGAAATGATCAGTCTATAATTTCAATGGTCGGTTTATTTGAACACTGAGAGAAAACAATGACAAAAAAAATCTAGAAAAATGCGTATTAAAAAGAGTTATAAATTAATTTGCATTTCCATGAAGGAAGTATTTGATCCCCTATCCGTCAGCAAGATCTCTAGCTCCTAGGTGGATCTTATACAGGTAACGAGCTGACATTGGCAACCCTCTCAGCTCGTTACCTGTATAAAAGAGACCTGTCCACAGAAGCAATCAATCAATCCAGATGCCAGACTCTGCACCATGGCCAAGACCAAAGAGCTTTCCAAGGATGTCAGGGACAAGATTGTGGACCTACACAAGGCTGGAATGAGCTACAAGACCATCGCCATTTGGTGACAACAGTTGGTGCAATTATTTGCTAATGGAAGAAACATAAATTAACTGCAAATCTCCCTCGGTCTGGAGCTCCATGCAAGATCTCACCTCGTGGAGTTTCAATGATAATGAGAAAGGTGAGGAATCAGCCCAGAACCATTTGGGAGGAACTTGTCAACGATCTCAAGGCAGCTGGGACCATAGTCACCACAAAAACAGTTGGTAACACACTACGCCGTGAAGGACTGAAATCCTGCTGTGCCCGCAAGGTCCCCCTGCTCAAGAAAGTCCATCTTCAGGCCCGTTTGAAGTTTGCCACTGAACATCTGACTGATTCAGAGGAAGCCTGGGTGAAAATGTTGTGGTCAGATAAGACCAAAATTGAGCTCTTTGGCATCAACTCAACTCGCCGTGTTTAGAGGAGGAGGAATGCTGCCTATAACTCCAAAAACACCGTCCCCACCGTCAAATATGGAGGTGGAAACATTATGCTTTGGGGGCGTTTTTCTACCAACGGGACAGGACGATTGCCCCGCATCAAAGGGAGGATGGATGGGGCCATGTACCATCAAGTGTTGGGTGAGAACCTCCTTCCCTCAGTCAGCGCATTGAAAATGGGTCGTGGTTGGTTATTCCAGCATGACAATGATCCAAAACACACGGCCAAGGCAACAAAAGATTGGCTCAAGAAGAAGCATATTAAGGTCATGGAGTGGCCTAGTCAGTCTCCAGACCTTAATCCCATAGAAAATCTGTGGAGGGAGCTGAAGGTTGGAGTTGCCAAACATCAGCCACAAAACATGAATGACTTGGAGAGAATCTGCAAAGAGGAGTGGGCCAAAATCCCCCCTGAGATGTGTGCAAACCTTGTGGCCAACTACAAGAAATGGCTGACCTCTGTGATTGCCAACAAAGGTTTTGCCACCAAGTAGTGAAGCACGTTTTTCAAAGGGATCAAATACTTATTTTCTTCATGGAAATGCAAATTAATGTGTTCAAATAAAGCTACCATTGAAATTATAGACGGATCATTTTTTTGTTAGTGGGCAGACTGACAAAATCAGCTGGGGTTCAAATTGTTTTTTCACTTACTGTATGTATTTTTGATTTATATATAATACTAAGTAAACATTAATAATAATAATAAGTAAAAATGCATTCATGAAATAAATGAGCCTCCCCAGAGAGCAAATTGTGGTCAGTTTGGTCACAATTTTAAGCAAGATTAATGTTCTCTGTGTAAATCCAAACATTGCACTTTGGACACATTTTTAAAATCGTCACATTGATAACACACTTGTCATTTTCATTCCCCAAGAGCACAATAAAAGAAAACACCATCACTACTTCATTTTGTTGGCACAAAAATTCAGGAGTGTCGCAATCTCCTTGAAAGTAAACGTCATTTCTGAGCGAGTGCCAGTAATCCTGATGCAAACATGCAGGATAAATGGGATAGACCTCCTCACGGAAGTCTATTTGACGCCTCTGCTGTCAAGTGTTGGCCACAAAATGCCAACTCAGGCAGAAATCCCACTGCTACATTTATCAGCCTGGAATTCTAATCAGGAACGTGGAAAGGCAAACAATGTATGTCAAAACCATCCATAGAAAACGGGAAAATGCATTACGTTGAACGTCAGCATGTCAGAGGGAAGCGCCGCCGCGTCCAATTATCTTCTGGGGAAAAAATTACATTTACTCTTCTCCCTGCAGATACAAGGAGCGATTGAGGGGACGGGCCGGGGAGGAGACTTGAATACCAAGTGGTGATGGAAAGCCGGGAAAGCATCAAAATATCAGATGAAGGTCAGAGATTAACTTGTAAGATTCGGCGGGGAAGACCCTGAGATGTCAAAGCCGGGAGGATCTCCACCCTTCCACAGACCGCTTCCCATTTCAGCTGGGTCATCGAAACCTGGAATGTTCTGCTCATTCTCTTGTAAAGTGAGGACACGGAGCGGGGAGGACCTTTTGGACGATTTCCTCCAGGACATCAGTAGAAGAGAAAGATACACTGCCAAGCAAACAACCAAGAGCCTTGCAGAAACTACTCCATAAATCTCAAGTTTTACACAGGGCACATTTGCATTCTTCTCCTCTTGGTCGCAGCCCCCCCACCCCCATCATATAGTAAAAAAGAATTTGTTATTGGATATAATTGGATGAATGAGAAACCGGTGTGGAGCAGTGCCCATGAGGTCTTTAGTTCCCCGGAAAACAAAAAAACAATTCAGTTGACGTCACGTCACACACTCATGACCAAGCGCTTTAAAGCAGGGGTGTCCAAAGTGCGGCATGAGGACCACTTACGTCCTTTTTTTTTAGAAAGGTAAAAATAACTATGTAAAACTAAAATTAAAACAAGCAAAAATGGGAAAAATACAGCAATATATATATATATACACACACACAGTATATACTGTATATACTTTATACATACATACACACATCATTTCTTGGAGGTTGGCAAATATGCAGAAGCGAATGCGTGCAGTAATCAAGCTAAAGGCGGTCCAGACAAATATTAGCTTTTTTTTTGGTATTTTGTCTTTTAGCTGCCACAGCAAATCAATCCCATGAGGGATTTGCCTTAGTTTTTACGCCGTTTTTTACTCCTTCCTGATCCAACCTTTCCATATGTTCGGGTTTGGGACCGCCATTGAACATCTCGGTTGGATTGGTGTTGAGTCCGGAATCGAACCCTTGACATCTGCACACAAGGCAGCAGTTGCATGTCCAGAGTCAACAATGTCCGCGTGCATGTCAGCGTCACGCTACATTAGCCAGAAGTTCCAAGGGGGTTGTTTTCATAGCGGCACGAAGAAATCAATTTGGAGTTACAACGTGTTTTGGACGCCGGCCCGGACAAAGTGTTTGCGTAGTGGGATTGGATGTTCTCATGGCGGCAGGATTAGTGCATAGAGTTAGCATGCAAACTTCTATTGATAAACTTTCCAGATGTGTTGATTTTGATTTGTTTTGTCCAGCTCCACATTCCGAGCATTTTGGCAGGACCAAACCCGGTGGAGTACTCCTCCAGCTCTAACTCCGCGAAAGCACGCACGTTCTCTGTTGCCAAACATGTGAAAGACACATTGTCCATCATCCTGCTTTAATTCCAACATCCTCCCTCGCGAAACACGCCTGCATGGGTGCGGGCAAGGTTCCCGTAATTGCCCTGCCTCTTAGCGCTGCGGGGGTCGCCATGGCAACACCGTGCCACATATTCCACAGAGCCGGGAAAAAAAACTCTGCGACAAACTTGGCAGTGATGCACGTGTCTCTATAAAGAGGAAGCCGTGCGGGACGTTGTTCAATGCCTGCTGCTCAATGATTTTTCCATCGACACGCTGCAGCGAGGTAAACAAGCTGCACAATAATGGCCCTCGTTTTACACTTTGTCCGCTCGCAGCCGCAAAGCTGCTAGGGTTGCAGGAACCCTGACAAAATTTTGTACAGCGTTTGAACTTCGCCCCGCAGTGATCCCGTTCGCCATCATTCTTTACACACCCAACTGATGTCGACGTGAGCGGTTGTCGACATCACCAAATTCAAAACTGAAACTTTGAAAAGTTATCACAGTGGATTTCATAGTCCTATGTCAGATGCCTGGTTTCTCTTCCATGGTGGTAGCTTTCCTTTTTTTTGGCGAGCTGCCAAAGGAGACGAATCGATGAAGGGTAAGAAGCTGGCGAGGGAGAGCGGGGCGATGTTGTCCTTGCTCATTGTACTACACATTTGTCCACCACGTGCACGTAAATAGTTCTCCAGCGAGCCTCGTATTAACGGAAAACGCTGAAGTCGGAAATTACAGAAGTGCGTTTTAACCACAAAAAAACCCACAAATGTTGTGACCTTGAAATGCTGTAACCACAAAGCGATGTACCCACGATGGGTCGTTACCACAAAAGATTATATGACAGGAGACAGAAGCATACTGTAGTGTTCCCACAGTCACACGGAGTCTGACAATCTTTTCTAACTTTATTCTGACCTGAACACATCAACAGCAGTGCAATTCCAACACCATATCTGTATCTTCGACTCGTCCGTCACGTCTCTAGTCCTCCTCTTTGTCACTGGATGCCCACGACATCTTTATTATGCCCATTATTCCCATATATGCATGTGTAAATAAACAGAAAAACAAAAAAAACAGTACGTTGATATTCTTAACACTCGCTAATATCACTCTTACATTTAACTATGTTACGTTGTGTCTTTGAATGCAACTCTTCATGGCCCGTAATAACACGGTTAAAGTGTGACTGAAATGTGCTAATGTTAAAGAGACTAGTGTTAGGCAAGCAGATGTTCAGACGTGTTTTATGTCTAAGCTTGAGTTCAGTTTTCAATTCATTTGGAGCTTTTAAAACATGTAAATACTATAGAAGTCCGATAATATCAACCCATCAATATTATTGGCTCGATACTGGCACAGAAACGTAATATGCAACAAATGTTGAGATGTGTTTCACAATGAGACAGGAGCCGAGGTAGGTGGCACCAGTCGGTTTACTCTCCACTCAACAACAAGCAACAACCTCATGACCCGGAAGCAGAAGTACACTTGGTGAATGTCTAAAACAATATTGGGAGTCACCACAATGTGTCCATTCCACGACATATATCGGTATCTGTTGATATTGGAATCGGGAATTGAGATTTGGACAATATCGGCAAAAAAAACCAACTATATCAGACATCCCTAACATATATTTATATAAATATGTCCTGTCATTCATCGTTTTGTTGATAAAATACAGTAAATATGGGCATATATACTGTATACACATGTAGTTGTAAATGATGATTCATCATGATTAATTAGTTAAAAAATGATTAATTTGAACAACACATTTGGGTCATCATAACCACAAAACTTCATATCCACAAAGCGTTGTGAGCCCCAAAAGATGTTACAATGAAATGTTATAACCATCAAACTTTGTAACCATGAAACATCGTAAGCACACAACGATAAACACATGAAATGTCATAACTACAAAACATCATAACTATGAACGTCGTAGCCATAAAAACCTAAAACGTAACCACAAAACATCCGCCATAACCACAAAACGATGTAACCATGAAACTACATAAGTAAAAAACGTTGTACCCAAAAATATCGAAACCATAAAAGGTTGTAATCAGGAAACGACATAACCACCAAACATTGTACCCACAAAACGATGTAACCAAGAAATGCCATAACCAGGAAACAACATAACCACAAATCGTACAAGCATAAAACATCAACACTACAAAACATCATAACCCCGAAAGGTTGTAACCATGAAAAGTCATAACCACAAAACGTCCAAGAAATGTAACCAGAAACACTGTGACCACAAAACGATACAACCAGGAAATGTCATAACCACGAAACATCGCAAACTGAGGTCCCATAAATCTCCAGTAGTTTTTTAGGAAAGGAACTTGTATTGTTGCAGGTTTTCCTCAGAATGGAGTCTGAATCTGTATCTGACTTCATGCTGCACCATGCGTAACAATAGCGTGCTTTACACCTAATCCTACAAATAGTGGTTGCAGTCCAGCAATTGTACGCTTCAGACTGGCAATAGTAGATGACATTGTGTGCAGTTATTGTTGTTATTAAAAAAGTAAAAATGCATTGCAAATGCCTTAGCAATGCTAGTCCAATACCTGAATAGCTTTCCCATTTGTTTCCCAAAGCTGTCATTTTGAGCAGAAACGTTCTTGATCACAGTCAAGCAAACTGCTGTCCCTGGAAATTGTTCTGCACCCCCAACAGGAAGTTCACAACAAGGCAATCAGAAACTCCGAGGCTCTCTGGAAGTACAATAGAGAGTGAGTTTCAGCTCCGGTGCAGCTAGACTCTGGTTCTGGGTGGCAGGTCCTCCACGAGTGGACTGATGGAGGTCCATTAGAGCCACTGGGCTCCACTGGCAGCCAGTCAATAAAAACGCAGCAGGGAAATTACAGTGAAGTCCATTAGCATTACTTTTACAAATGTCCGCCATGCCCTCATCACTCTGCCACAACATTTCTTGTGTGCACAAGAGGGGCGTGATCATGCGGCACGGATCTCCGGTCTGCTGATAAGAATGGACCGCTGGCAAAGGCAGGCCTCGAGAAAGAGCAGAGATAATGGAGACATTGTTGTATCAAACACTCTCCTGGTTCCCCTCCAGCACCTTCTTGCACTCTGGAGTCGTTCTCACCGGTACCGAGCCTTTGTTTACGCGTGTTTGCGCAGTAAAACCTCTAAAACCTGACAAATGAGCAGATTCCAGGCGAGGGAAACATGTTTTTTTACCAATAGATGTAAAAACTAAATAAATGTATGATAGTATATATACATAATATATACATATATGTTTGCTGACTTTGTACACTCCCACCAGAGCACTGAGGTCCTGCAATCAGTCACTTTTACATCGTAGACTAAAAAACACAAGGAGACAGAGCTTTTAGAGTTGCAGGCCTTAAACTACAGAACTTCCCTTGCAAATCAAAACTCATTCATTCATTAATTTTCTATACCGCTTATCCTCATTAGGGTCGCGGGTATGCTGGAGCCTATCCCGGCTGACTTTGGGCGGGAGGCGGGGTACACCCTGGACTGGTCGCCACTCAATCGCAGGGCACATGTAGACAAAGACAAACAACCATTCACACTTACGGACAATTTTAGAGTCGCCAATTAACCTAACATGCATGGGTTTTTTTGGTAGGAAACCGGAGTACATGGAGAAAACCCACGCACGCACGAAGAGAACATGCAAACTCCACACAGAGATGCACAACGGAGATTCAAACCCTGAACCTCCTGACTGTGAGACCAACGTGCTACCCAGTCAGCCACTGTGCGGCCAAATCAAAACTGCTTTGTTTTAAATCAGAAATAAAATTCCACCTTTATTCAATGGCTTTCAAGGGCAAGCTAATTCAGACGTTTTTATCTATTTAATTTATTTAGAACATAGTACTGCACGCTGACACTTCCAGCTTTTGGAGTCTTTGGATGTGAGACTTTGTCATCCGGGAGAGACTCAGAGTAGAACCGCTGCTCCTCCGCATTGAGAGAAGTCAGATGAGGTGGCTCGGGCATCTGGTTAGGATGCCTCCCGAACAGGTGTTCAGGGCACGTCCAACCGGTAGGAGGCCTCGGGGAAGACCCAGGACACGCTGGAGAGACTATGTCTTTCACCTGGCCTGGGAACGCCTCGGCATCCGCCGGGAAGAGCTAAACAAAGTGGCCGAGGAGAGGGACGTCTGGGCCTTCCTGCTTAGGCTGCTGCCCCCGCGACCCGACCTCGGATAAGCGGAAGAAAATGGATGGATGGACATACAGTATGTATATTACACACATTACAGTACAGTACAATACACTATTTATATATTTTGTATGTATATTTTAAAATATACTTAAAATCAAAACCCCAATTTATAATCAATACAGTGTATCGTTGACAAAGTCAAATAATTCCATTTTTTCTAGTTTTTTATTTTAGAATCTTTTAGTAGCTCCACCGATCTTAATCACTTCCAAAATGGGTTTGGGCATGCTTGATGCGAGTGTTTCCAGGAAGCTAGTGGGAAGATTGCTCCAAGTGGTGAAGATGGCTTCATGAAGGTCATCAACTGTCTGGAACCGATGGCCATTTTTAGAAACTTTCCTTGCCATCCATCCCCAAATGTTCTCTATGGGATTTAAATCAGGAGAACATGCAGGATGATCCAAAACAGTGATGTTGTTCTCCCTGAAGAAATAGGCATTGTGAACTGCAGCGTTGTCCTGTTGAGAAACCCAGCAGGTACCACACAGACGAGGGCCCTCAGTCATGAGGGATGCCCGCTGCAACATCTGCACATAACCAGCTGCCGTCTGACGACCTTGCACCACCTGAAGCTCCAGTGTTCCACTGAATGAAAAAGCAAGCCAGATCATGATGGACCCCCAAACCTCTCAGGTGGGATCTCCCTGCCATACCAGTATATTGGAAGCCATCTGGACTGTCAAGGTTACATTTTTTCTCATCAGAGAATACAACTTTTCCACGTTTCGATGTCCCATGTTTGATGCTCCCTGGCAAGGTGTAACCGGGGCGGTTTGTGGCGTTGAAGGAGACGAGGTGTTTGAATTTGTTTTTTGTTTTTGAAACCCTTTTCCCCCAGATGCCATCTGATTGTTATTGCGCTGCAGTTGGCAGCAGTATGGACCTTAATTTGGGTGGAGGACCGCCCTGTGTCTTGACGGACAGCCAATCGGATCCTCTGGCTCAGCGCAGGTGTAATTTCTTTGGGTCTACTGCTTGACTTTTTTGTTCCATAATGCTGAGGATCTGTCAAACAATTTAGAATGACTTACTGCGTCCAACCTCAGCAGCTGCGAGAGGCCTTGCTTATGTAGCTCGACAATCCGACCCCGTACGAGGGGATCCAGGCTGGATCACAGTCCAGTCAATTTAGGCCTAAAAATCCACCACCCCTCCCGCCCAAAACATCGGACCGTGTCCAGCACCTTAGATTGTGTTCCGTCGAGCATGCGAGCCGCAGGTGCTTTACCCAAACAAGTCAAGAAGGAGGCTGTTTGTCAAAGCGGCCCAATAAAGGGCTTTTTGGCGGCGGCACAAGCGGCGATGCTGCAGCACAATAAGTCAAGCTGAGGAGCACCAACATTTCTCAGCGGGATCTCAAGCAGAGCAAAATCAGCAGCGTCAGAGAGAAGCAAAGCACGTCATGTTTGAGGTCTTTTTAGGAAGGCATGATTCCTCCTTTGTTATGAAGAGCTTTAGCTTAGGGATTTAGGGAAAACTAATTTACCGCCTAAACGGGCTGTGTTTGAATGTAGTGGAGGTGACGTTTAGATAACTAAGTCATTTTCCTAATGCGGTTTTGTTTTGAACGCCTTGTCCCAGGACCACGAGCCATCACCGGCGACGCCATCCATCAGCCTTGTCATCGGGTCGCTCCGGGCCAGTTGGCGAGGGGCGGTTTGGGACACGGCTCATTTCCCTGCGATGATTATCCCGAGTTTGCCAGGAGCGAACGCCGAGACCCTTCTCCACCTTCTGAACGACCCACCCGCCCTCTCTGCTTCTTCCCTCTTCTTGCCACCTTACGCCCCCGCTTCACATCTCAAACACATTTTTGTCCCACGAAGCATGAACGCAGCTGCAGGGTTTCCCCTTTGTTTCCCCCCAGCTGAGATGAGATGTTAATTCGAAAGAACTCTTCGGAGGCGTGAACTGAATTCCCCCGGCCGTTTAACCGCTAGGGAGCAGGAGTGGGCGGGGACTTTCTGATACTTGTTGTATGTGTGCTTTGTTTACTAGAAATGAAGGAAAATATCACTCCTTGGTGGTCAGCTGAGGAGAAAAATCTTCATTTGCACTTTTTTGTGGCCTCACAGTCAAATTTAACCTCCCTCGGCCAAACACCCCACACCTTATATTGGCCGGCCGGTGTTATCGGCCAATATTGCCCTAAAAATTAGATATTGGAGTGTATCGGTATTGTATTTTATGCGATTACCAGCCCCACCTTAATTGTAGCGCCGACTACTAATGAGAAACAGGCAAGAAACTGCTAACAGGAAACAAAAAACCAAAATAGAAGCACAAAATATGAAATCATGCGAAAGCTTCACTTTATCATAGCTTTCCAAGAATACAGTATGTTCATGAATAAATCAAGCTGTTTGGTGGTTTTGGAGTACTGCGTGTGTAAGCAAATTGTACATTGATTTGGCCTAAAAGATGCATTTTAAGCATAAAAATGGCTAAATAAAGTCAAATACAAATATTAGGCATTCAGAAGTAACATTTAAAGATGTTGCGATGATTCTACACTCATTAGGTGTCAGTAATGTTACATTGATGAGACAATAGACGCCGCCAGTACCAGAACAAAGAAATCTCCCAATGTCTTAATGGTGTCTTAATGATGTTAATGGTGTCTTATTTTCTTTTATTATTGTTTGAGCCAAAACTGTGTTATGTGTGTGTCTGCATTTCTTGAGTTTCATTACCTTGATTGGTCGCTAGAAAGGTACACTGTTTGAGGAATATTTAAGGAGCGTTCCCACACGCTAGGGCGGAAGTACCAGTCTTTGACCGTTTGCTGAAGAGGTGCATGTGGAACTACAATGGATTGTGATTGGGGGTAATTTATTACTTATTTAAATGCAATCTCAATAGAGCTGTAAGTGCGTTTTTTATACCTCAAGTACAAGTCTGGAAAACCATTGATTTTACACCTCGCTTTTAAGTAATGCGTCTGACAGATTTTCCGGGTAGCAAGTAGTGTCCGTGTGGCTGCTACACACCGGACATTACGTCTACTACATTGGGTAAAAGGAGTGTAAATGTGACTATAGGGTGGTTATTTCATGCCTAGAGGGCTCTAATAATGTTACGAAACATTTCAAGGTTGTAAACAAGTTTTCTACGCTCGAAAATGACATTTATAAATAATTGCGGAAATTCACTTGTCACAATCAAGTCTGGAACCGCAATAAACTAATAAACATAATTTTATATCAATTGTATTGTATATTCACGATTGATTATGTCAGTTATTATTTTTAGCACACGTCTACTAAACTACAGCAGAGCGGTAGAAGTTTGCCATCGTTTACTTGACATCCAACACGGCCACACTTGCACGTTTGCTTCTCGAGGAAGAGGAATTGTCTTTCTTTATTTGCTGCTGCGACAGAAAAGCAAGAGAAGGTCCACTCGTCCTCAGAATAGGAGGAGGCGAGACGCAAAGCTGCTCGTGCTGCAATCGCAGCTGGAAATGACTTGAATTCCTACCATCACAGGACACAACACGGGACTGCTTGGGCGTGGAAATAAAACAATTTGATCAAATACTTAATATATACGCAAATGTATGACATCATCCCTTCTTCTCCCTCTCGGATCTTCCTCAGTGAGCTGGACACGTCCTGATGGTCTCTGCACGGCGAGTCATATAAATGCTGCTATTTCTGTACTTCAGCTGTGACCATCTCCTGCCCGTCCGCCATTGTTTCCACGTGTCTCCGTCCGCGTAGTTCGAAAAACGTGGAGGTGCACGGAGCGGAAATTTTACCCATGAAATGGACCTCGCGGACGGGGTAAGTATAAAACAAGTCAGCCTCTGCGAGGAACACGATGATGAACCAGCACCGTCCTTGTAACAGTGCTGGTCTTATAAATCCCACTGATTGGGAATGGGAACAGCTGTGCTCAATTGGCTGCCCCTTAGCCCCACAGCAAGCACAGCACCCCAAAATAAGTGTGCAGGACACGAATCTACGCCTGCGGACACCCTTGCCATACCCTTTTTTTTAAATGAATTAATGAATAGCTTGTATGTCTTTGTCTATATGTGCCCTTCGACCCTAATGAGGATTAGCGGTATAGAATATGAATGAATGAATTAATGAATAAATGGCCGCTGTAGAAAAAAAGGTCTATTATTAGTCAAAACATATTGAAATACAAGTGGGATGTAGTATTCTGGTCACTTGGAGGCAGTAATGACAAAAAACATCGAGACATTACCTTACATTTTAACAACACTGCATGTTGTCAACCATGGCAATTCCGACATGGTAGAGTGAAAAAAGTTCTCTCATTGCGTGTGGAAGTGGTACGTTTTCTTTTTTGGCTAACAAGCCAGCTCTCTAGATTGTTAGTTTGCCACCTACAGTATGATCCGGCTCGAGTCCTTGCTGTATAACATTTGCAATGTGGTGTAAACAATGAATAATGGGAGCGTAAAGGTGACTATAGTAGTGTTATTTCATGTAAAACACTGTTGAACTGCGTATTTAGAAAGTCATAAAGAGGTTTTCTATGCTCAAACTAGAAAAATATTCAGTTTATTCACATTGGATCGTATATTGTGGAAATTCATTTCACTTGATCGGGTCTGAAACCAACCAACCACTTTAACAAGGGACAACTGAGAAATATGTTGTTGTGTGTGTTTGTTACACCACATGATTATGAGAGTTTTAAGAGCCGCTGCCTTTATTGGTATCGATTGATATCGGTATCAGTAATACTGGAAGTGCTGGACAATATCGATAAGAATGCCAATGTTGAGCATCTCTAATTCAAACTGCTAAAAAATGACGTTACTATTGTAATATGAAAAAGTGATCACTATTTAGCAGGAAATTATGCCTCCTTGTTCTTTCTGTAACAAAGTATTTGTTATGATCTGTTATGATCATCCGCCGTGTGGCGCTTGCATGCGCTCTCTCTCTCTCTTCCCAGTTGGGCGATCGGCAAGAGCTGGGACAACTGGACACACCTGAACCCAATCTAGGCTGCCGCCTACTTAAACCAAGTAGGGGCAGCTGCGAGGCGCCGGGTCGTCTACTTTCACTCCTGCCTGCATCCCAGCAGAGGACCACTTCGTTCTAACTCCATTTGATTGTGTCCAGTCGTTCCAGTCTGCCCGGCCTTAGTGGCTTTATGTTTAGTGTCTTGTTCCTGGAGAGCTGTAAGCCGCGCTGTCCAGCACCTCTCCTCAACCTTATTTTGCTGTCCTTTGTTAAAACTCGCCGACGCGAGATTAAAAGACCTCACCTGCCTCTGCATTCCGTGGTTCGACACACACTCACCGTGACGTTATTTTAGCGTATTTGGCTTTTCATTTGGTGGTTATTGAAATGAGGGATGAGTCTTTCCCCAGAGGCGCCATCGCCCGCTTTCGGCTGTGAGCTGGCCTACTTTTAAAAACCCTAAACCGAAAGAGACAGTCTGAAACCAACAACCCCCCGCATCCTCGCCCCGCTAACCTCTATGCATGCAACAGCAGTCCAGTGCAAGCATTTGACACGCCTCTAGAAATACAAATATAAAAATCTAAAAGGGAAGGGTGTACAGATTTCAACTCTTTCATTCACATTTTGCTCCTAAAAATAAATCCCTACAAATGGATTGAGCTGGAATAAAATATTCATGCATCTCTATAAAAATGGACAAGTCTCCCACAAATTCTTTATTTTTTCAATTCCTGCAAAACACAGAACTCCCAAGTTGACGAGTGATAACGTCCGGTGGCACAAGCCGCAGTCACTGGGAATATTAACTGATGTCGTGCGTGGTGAGAAATGAAAATCGTACTAAAGTGTAACCGGGGAGGGAGAAGAAAATTGGTGAGAGAATTGTGAGAGAAAATCAGGGATAACTGACAGTGTCGAGCCAGCAGCGACAGCGATAACAGATAGCGCTACCAGTGCGAGCAAAGTTGAAAATAGATTGCATCAAACTCAAGAAAAACCTCATGTTCTGTAAGTTGCAAATGGCATCAACGTGCATATGTTGCAGCGGGCATCCCTCTTGACCGAGCGCCCTCGTCTGTGTGGTACCAGCTGGGTTTCTCAACAGGACAACGCTGCAGTTCATAATGCTCGCTTCTTCCGGGAGAATAACATCACTCTTCTGGACCATCTTGCATGTTCTCCTGATTTAAATCCCATAGAGAACATTTGGGGATGGATGGCAAGGGAAGTTTATGACAATGAACATCAGTTCCAGACAGTTAATGCCCTTCGGTAAGCCATCTTCACCACTTGGAGAAATGTTCCCACTAGATTCCTGAAAACACTCGCATCAAGCATGCCCAAACCCATTTTTGAAGTCATTAACAAGACTGGTGGAGGTACTCATTACTAAATCCTACCCAGAACATTTTATGTTCTGGTTTGGACTGTTTTTTGTCAT
>QODF01000038.1:3960634-3974600 GCA_024372805.1 Oostethus manadensis
CTCCCAACCACGCCCCTCCAAGTCACACTGTCATTGCCCACATGGGCGTTGAAGTCTCCCAGCAGAACTATGGAGTCACCAGCTGGGGTGCTCTCCAGAACCCCTCTGATAGACTCCAAGAAGGCTGGGTACTCTGAACTGCCGTTCGGCGCATACGCACAAACCACAGTCAGGACCCTTTCCCCAGCCCTAAGGCGTAGGGAAATAACCCTCTCATTTATTGGGGATGACTCCGACACAGAGGCACCAAGCCGGGGGGCTAACAATAAGCCCACACCAGCTCGCCGCCTCTCCCCTGCAGCAACTCCAGAGAAGAACAAGGTCCAGCCCCTCTCAAGCAATTTGGTTCCAGAGACCAAACTGTGGGTTGGGGTGAGTCCGACTATATCTAGTCCGAATCTCTCCGCCTCTTCCACAAGCTCGGGCTCCTTCCCCACCAGAGAAGTGACATTCCATGTCCCAAGAACCAGATTTGGCCGCCGAAGACCAGGTCGCCCAGACACCCGCCCTCGACCAATGCCCAAATTACAAAGCACCGGACCCCTATGCTTGCCCCTGCAGGTAGTGGGTCTGCGCGGGGGAGTTCCCGTGTGGCTTCTTCGGGCTAGGCCCGGCCAGGCCCCTCGGGTGAAGACCTGGCCACCAGGCGCTCGCCTGCGAGCCCCTCCCCCAGGCCTGGCTTCAGGGTGAGGCCCCAGTATCCCACGTCCGGGCGAGGTGCGGTCACTCCTCATGTTGTTCGTCATAGGGGTCTTCTGAATCACTCTTAATCTGGCCCGTCACCTAGAACCTGTTTGCCTTGGGAGAACCTACCAGGGGCATAAAGCCCCCGACAACATAGCTCCTAGGATCTCTCGGGCACTCAAACCCCTCCACCACGATAAGGTGGTGATTCACGGAGGGGCACTTTAACAACTCAGTTTACACATCCTTAGTCGCAAAGGAACAGGAGGAAGAACAACCTTAGTTTACCAAGACGTGAACAATGAATCTGCATTGTCAACTAAAACATGAAAGTTTTTGGAGAGCAGACAAACAATCACACCCACATTCATACCGATGGACAATTTAGAGTCGCCAATTAACCTAACATGCATGTTTTTGGAATGTGGGAGAAAACCGGAGTACCCGGGGAGAAACCCAAATCTCCTAACTGTGTGGCCAACATACTAACCACTCGATCAACCACTAATCAAAATAATAATCAGCAAATGAATGTATCCTTCATTCATTCATTTTCTATACCACTTATCCTCATTAGGGTCGCAGGTATGCTGGAGCCAATCCCAGCTGACTTTGGGCGGGAGGCGGGGTACACCCTGGACTGGTCGCCAGTCAATCGCAGGGCACATATAGACAAACAAACTACAAACATTCACACTCACATTAATACCAATGGACAATTTGGAGTCATCAATTGATCTAACATGCATGTTTTTGGAATGTGGGAGGAAACCGGAGTACCCGGAGAAAACCCACGCACGCACGGGAAGAACATGCAAACTCCACAAAAAGATGCCCAACGGAGATTCGAACCCTGAACTTCCCGACTGTGAGGTTAATGTGCTACCCACTCGACCACCGAGCGGCCCCAAATGAATGTATGTTAAACAAATTATTGTTAAAGTAAAATTAAAAAGCATATTGCATTAAAATCACCGTATATACTGTGCTCTGTAGCTGTTTGGGATTAATACAGTTCTTTTCTTAGCCAAAATCACATACATTGTTTTCGGTGCCTAACTGTTTCCCAAGCATGTGTGTCAATGTATAACGAGAGGCATCAACTTCAATTTTTTTTTGTAGAAAGCTGCCTTATGAAGGTAACGTACATTGACGTACAGTATTAGTTTACGGCGCAGCCTTGCCACATCCAATATGGTGGCAACGTTGATGTATCGCCAAATCGATGCGGCGTCTACGTATAGAGGTCACCACTCCACGTGGCACATCACCTGCAGAGACAGCAGGCTCTGTCATAAGAGTCATGGAACTGGTCACATGATGAGACACAACAAACCAGCTTTGACGGTGATAGGCAGGTGATGGCTTCCAAAGTGGAGATGAGTCGGCCGCTCCAGATCAAAATGAACATCGCCTACTCACACACATGCAAGGTATTGTTATCATTATTATGATTATCACTGGAAATACTGCCTGCCGTGTTTGTAGTAGTTTGGGGCGATATCAGCGGCGTTATTCCTGGGCAGTGAGATAAGTGACCATTAGTAATGTAATTGGATGTGATGTCAGCCATGTTATGTTACTGTCTACATTTCTTCATGCACTCCTGGTGATAAAGCTAAGCATGCAGCCGTGTACGCTGGGGCTGAATCACACACCGCCCACATGCACAGCCAATCAGGCCTCACGGTCAGTCGTCTCTTTAGGGGGAGACGGGCATTAGTGCATGTAATTAGAAAACTGCCAGCAATTAAATAGGAGTAAGAAGAAAAAAAAGATAATCATGCAGAAAATTAGTTTTTCCTCCGTTTGGCAACTTCTCGCACGCATGCATCATTTTGTGGACAAACCCAAATATTCCTCCTCCGGATCTCAAGGAGAAGCTTCCTGTGGAGGCTGTCAACACATGACAACTGTGTGTGTGTGTGTGTGTGTGTGTGTGTAAAATAGGGAGCTTGCTGGTGAATTCTTTGTCGCACGAGCTCTGAGAGCCAAAGTCGCGACTGTCGGGAACCTCTGCAGATCTGGCCTGACACAAATAGGACAAGGACCACTGCAGACCCCGGGGTGGCACACGTCACGCACAAACTTGACACAGAAGGACCTCCGCCAAGGACTCAACCCTAATTTGTATCTTCCCCAAAACTAGCCACCTGTGACTGCAGGACACGCTGCTCGTTGAGAAGACGAGCATACAATATGAGAATGCATACATTTTTTTTTACAGTTTATCCTTGGGCCACCCCCACTGCCACAAAACAAAAAAGACAAAAAATAAGAACTATAAAAAGCCCATAATAATGGCAGAGCAGGTGTCCAACAGGTGCATGTCTACAGAAGCAAAACAGCAACTGTTACTGTAATTAATCCTTCTGCAGCCTTTTGCAGTAATCATGCTCAGTCTTAAGGAATCCATTAAACAACATGTCTGTCTTCTAAGTTTGCTTTCATGTAGGGTGTTGCGTTCCTCAGAACCTCTGCTTTAAGTGTCACAGTGGCGACCGTGGCGGCGACAGGAGGCTGATACTTCCTGCGTGGGCGCCTTCAGAGCTTGCTGAAACGTCTTTTTTTAAGTCCAGAGCCAGAAAGTGAACGAAAATGTTGCTTTTACGTCAGCACGGGACAATGAACCTTGAAATGATAACAGGGGTTTGTTTACAGGCAAGCAAAATGTACTTAAGCGTGACGTAAACAGGCTGCCTTCATTGCAATTTAGCCATGCACTGAAAATTGCATTTGATTGCATTAAATGATGCTAACCTTTTGCAGAATGCAGGTAAGGAAACAAAATTATTAACATATTACAATACTGTATTGTACATTTATATAAAAAAAAGTTATTTCAAATACTGGAATGTATTCATAATATAGTCTTACCTTTTTGTATTTGGAATTTTTATGGCCCGGGTGCCAATATATTTTAAATTACTGTTACATATATTCCAAGACTTTTCTTGCACTTTTACGTAATGCAGGACAGGGAGTATCACGTCCTGTCGTGCACTCTTATTTTGGAATGCTGCCTCTCCTGCTGTGGGTAAGCTGCAGCTGCTTTACTCAAGTGGAATTAGGCGCAGCTGTGCCCGGTTGCAATTAGTTGGGTTTATAAGCCCAGCGTCATCACGGGGATGGTACTGGTTTATAATTTCAGTCACCTGAGTTCTCCTCGTCCAAGCTGTCACCAAGACGTACTCCTTCCTTGTTATTACTACCAAGACTACCGCATGGATGTTCACAGAACTTTTTTTTCCTTTTTTGTTATTTGGTCCTGCACAGTATGAGTACCTCTGTCTCTGCATCCCAAGGGTCAACCACTAGACAGCCACAAACGAATCCTGACAATTTCAAATGTCCAAAACACAAAGCACCAAAACTCACCCAGTAGTGCCCCCCCACTAAACCGTTAAAAAATGTCCCTGACACCAGTTTCTCAGAATGTCATAAAATTTGATGGCGATGTCAATTACGACAGGATGCACGAATAAGAAGTTGGCTATTTTGGTTTCTGGCACCTATTTTGGTCAAAAACCAGGTGTTGTATTTCAACTAATTGTAACTAACTAGTCCTAGTCCTTTGATCAAATGAGCCCAAAAATGAAAATGCGGGATACCAGACAGACAGATGTTGTTATATCGTGAACAATTTTAGTTCGTGGGAAATTTTAGGAGGTGGGCAGTCTGCAAGTGCAATGCGCTCTGACTCAGGTGAACTCATTCAACACTGCTCATTTTACATGACCTTTTTACCACATTAGTTAATTATGATTACTAGTAGTATTTTATTGTTTACTAATATTAATCATTATTATGGGTGTGTGTCTCACTGATGAACGCTGTCAGCCACTACATGTCTGCACAGCCACACGGAACGTGACATCAGAGACTGTCTGCGTGTGTGTGTGCGTGAGTTTGTGTGTGTGTGTGTGTTCCCACTGTGACTCTTTGCCGCATAATCATGGAAGGATGACAAAACACAAATATCAATATTATTACTATATTATTACTTATTTTAAATATTTAGATGACACACATTAGTAGCATTAAAGGAGTATATCTGATAACAAAAAAGATATAATAATAAATTAAAATACTTTTTAATATTAATAAATAGGGGTGTGATGATTCATCCACTACATCAATGTATTCTTTAATATTCCTATGATCCAACTACATTGATCTGTGTTTGCCAAATTGTCATTCCAGACGACATACAGTATATCGATGTAACATCGTTTGAAACGTAATCTATCGATTGGATCAATACTAGGAAATAAAGAATGGCAGGCTCTATATGGAATGTGTGTTTTTAGCTATTTTAACGATAAAGATGTTAATCAGTTTGATTTAACGCAGTGGTTCCCAAGTAGTGGGACGGGCTCCCCTGGGGGTCCCGATTCACTGTCAGGGGGACCGTGAGAAGCAGGGAGTACTTTCAATGTTAGTGTAAACCTGCACCTTATTTATAAATATAAATAATAAATATAAATACAAATAATATAAATAAATGTATTACATTTAATCAACATGCCATTTGATTCTTGAATACACTTCACAGATCTCCATTTTGTTGCATTTTCCTGGTTTCAGTTTCAAGTTCAGTTTGTACAGTACAGATAAATAACTGAATAGAAAATTATCAGTTGTCAATAGTATTTCAAATGGGGGCGCGACAACATTTCTGGCCTAGGGGGGCGCGACAGAAAAAAACTGAGAGGCAGTGATTTGGTGTAAGTCGATTAGTCATGCCTGGTGACTGCGGGCGCACGGATGACGTCATGCGACGCTGCCTGTGCGTGTTCTGGTAGAAAAGTCAGTGTGGACGTCCTTAAATATGCAAATTATCATAGGACATAGGGTGTATTTTATGACGGCGTATTAGGGCCACACAAAAAAAAAAGAAAAAATAAAATTAAACCAAGACAAAAGAAAAAAAAAAAAAACAAAAAAAATAAAAAAGAAAAATAAAAAAAAAAAATTTAAAAAATAAAGTTGTAAATTTAAGACAATAACATTGTACATTGAGAAGAAAAACCTTTTAATATAAAGTACATCCATCCATTTTCTATCTCACCTATCCTCATTAGGGTCGCGGGTATGCTGGAGTCTATCCCAACTGAATTTGGGCTGGAGGCGGGGTACACCCTGGACCGGTTGCCAGCCAATCGCAGGGCAGACATACAAGCATCAACACTCTAATGGACAATTTAGAATCACCAACAAACCTAACATGCATGTTTTTGGAATGTGGGAGGAAACCGGAGTACCCGGAGAAAACCCACGCAAGCACGGGGAGAACATGCCAACTCCACACAGAAATGCTCAACGGAGATTCGAACCCTGAACCTCCTGAGTATGAGGCCAACATGCTCGGGCACTTATCCATCGTGCGGCCGAGAGTAAAGTCGTAACATCCATTTATAGGCATTGCCTGAGACAGCCATGAAACGGGAAGCGGTACTAGAGGGAGAGATGATGCCGACCCAACTGGTCTTATTTGCTGTCCCGTTATAAAGAAAAGGTTGTTTGAAGCCAGAGGAAAGTTTCCCTCCTCCTGAAGAACTATGCTCTATTTTCCCTCTAACACGTTCAATTACAAGAAAAAAAGCAAGTTGACCTCCTCGCGGCTTTATTAGCGTCTGTGCAGATGTTACAGTAGGTAGGATATTCTTCACTTTATCTGTACATGATACTTCATTCTTCTGATGGTGGTGTGTCTTTATTAATTGTGGTAGAGAAATGAATTTAAAAAAAATTATAGTTCGTCATACTCCTCCCCTGAGCCACCACCTTATCGTGGTGGAGGAGTTTGCGTGTCCCAATGATCCTAGGAGCTAAGTTGTCAGGGGCTGTCATGCCCCTGGTAGGGTCACCCATGACAAACAGGTCCTATGGGATGGACCAGACAGAGAGTGGCTCAAAAGACACTGATGATGATTAAAAACATCAACCACCGTCACCGGGGTCCCCTTCTGGAGCCAGGCCTGGAGGTGGGGCACGATGGCGACCGTCTTGTGGCCGGGCCTGCACCCTTGGGGCCCGGTCAGGCACAGCCCGAAAAGGTAACGTGGGTCCCCCCTCCCATGAGCTCACCACTCGTAAGAAGGGCCAAAGGGGTCGGGAGTTAAGTGACCTGGGTGGCGGCTGGAGGCGGAGGCCTTGGCGGTCCGATCCTCGGCTACAGAAGCTAGTTGTCGGTATGTGGAATGTCACCTCTCTGGCGGGGAAGGAGCCTGAGCTGGTGCGTGAGGTGGAGAAATTCCGGCTAGATATAGTCGGACTCACCTCAACGCACAGAAATGGCTCTGGAACCAGTCCTCTCGAGAGGGGCTGGACGTCATTCCACTCTTGTGTTGCCGGCAATGAGAGGCGAGGGGCAGGGGTGGCAATTCTTGTTGTCCCCCGCGTCCAAGCCTGCACACTGGAGTTTAACCCGATAAACAAGAAAGTAGTTTCCCTACGACTTCGGGTGGGGGGACGGGTCCTGACTGTTGTTTGTGCAAATGCGTCTCGACTCGAGATGTTGTGGACCAGTGGAGGGAATACTTTGAAGACCTCCTCAATCCCACCAACACATCTTCCCAACATGGAAGCAGTGCATGGGGACTCTGAGGTGGGTTCCCCTATCTCTGGGGCTGACGTTACCGAATTAGTCAAAAAGCTCCATGGTGGCAAGGCCCAAAGGGTGAACGAGATCCGCCCGAAGTTCCTTAAGGCCCTGGATGCTGTGGGCGTGTTTTGGTTGACACGACTCTGCAGCATCACGTGGACATCGGGGTCTGTGCCCCTGGACTGGCAGACCGAGGTGGTGCTCCCGCTTTTCCAGAAGGGGAACCGGAGGGTGTGTTCCAACTGTCGTGGGATCACACTCCTCAGCTTTCCTGGCAAGGTCTGCTCAGGGGTTCTGGAGAAGACGATCTGCCGGATAGTTTAACCTTGGATTCAGAATGAGCAGTGTGGTTTTCATCCTGGTCTTGGAACTGTGGACCATCTCTACACTCTCTGCAGGGACCTTGAGGGTCCATGGGAGATTGCCCAACTAATCTACATGTGTTTTGTGGACTTGGAGAAGGAATTCGACCGTGTTCCTCTGGGAATACTGTGGGGAGTGCTCCGGGAATAAGGGGTATCGGAACACCTAATCCAAGCGGTTCCTTCCCTGTATGACCGGTGTCAGAGATTGGTTCACATTGCGGACAATAAGACTGACCCGTTTCCAGTGAGAGTTGGACACCGCCAGGGCTGCCCTTTGTCACGATTCTGTTCATCCAGGGTGTTGAGGGGTTTCAGTTTGGTGGCCACAGGATTTGGTCTCTGCTTTTTGCAGATAACGTGGTCCTGCTGGCTTCGTCGAGCCGGGACTTTCAACTCTCACTGGATCGGTTCGCAGCTCAGTGTGAAGTGGCTGGGATGAGAATCAGAACCTCCAAATCTGAGTCCATGGTTTTAGCCCGGAAAAGGGTGGAGTGCCATCTCCGGGTCGGGGATGAGGTCCTGCCTCAAGTGGAGGAGTTTAAATATCTCAGGGTCTTGTTTACGAGTTAGGGAAGGATGGAACGTGAACTGGACAGGCGGATTGGTGCAGTGTCTGCAGTGTTCTGGACTCCGGACCGATTGATCTATCGTGCGGAGGAGAGAGCTGAGCCGAAAGGCAAAGCTCTCAATTTACCGGTCGATCTACGCTCCTACCCTCACCTATGGTCATGACCTTTGGGTAGTGACCGAAAGGACAAGATTGCGGGTACAAGCGGCCCTGACGCCTGTTCAGGGCACGTCCAACCGGTAGGAGGCTTGGGGAAGACCCAGGACACATGCTCGAGAGACTTGCGACCAACTATGCAGCTGATGTCTTGCAGCGTGGGAACGCCTCTGCATCCGCTGGGAAGAGCATGACGAAGTGGCCGAGGAGAGGGACGTCTGGGCTTCCCTGCTCAGGCTGCTGACCCCGCGACCCGACGTCGGATAAGGGCAAGAAAATGGAGGGATGGATGAAAAGTGTGTCATAATGTTTATTTTTAGGGGGGGAAAAAAATATATTGTTTTTTATGGCAACATGATGATCGAGTGGGTAGCAAATTGGCCTGACAGTCAGGAGGTTCAGGGTTCGAATCTCCGCTGGGCATCTCTGTGTGGAGTTTGCATGTTCTCCCTGTGCGTCCGTGGGTTTTCTTCGGGTGCTTCGGGTCCCTCCCACATTCCAAAAACATGCATGTTAGCTTAATTGGCGACTCTAAACTGTCCATTGGTATGAATGTGAGTGTGACTGTTTGTCTATATGTGTCCGGCAATTGACTAGCGACCAGTCCAGGGTGTACCCCGCCTCTCGACCAAAGTCAGCCGGGATAGGCTCCAGCATACCCGTGATCCTAATGAGGATAAGCGCCATAGAAAATGAATGAATGAATGAATTTAGTTTGTCATGTTTTGTCAGATTTAATCATCTAAGCTGTTATTTAATTCATTGATAATTCATTCATTAATTGGTTGGATTTTATTCAAATAAAATGTGAATGCATTTGCCCTGAATTGTTGTTTACTTGTTTGTTTGATTGATTGACTTTATTTCAAACACACCTAGGGTTTACTTGAAGTGCCTCACATCACAATTCACAATTCTACATGTTTGAAAAGGAGCAGGAAGAAGCAGAGCTTATTCAGTCCTATCCCCACTACATCTCACATCAATTACTAGTACACACATTCACTTCCTGCATTCAAGATGCACCAATTCAATGTTAACTTATTCTCTTCAGTCAAAACAATACATTTGTATTAGCATTGGAAAAAAAAGTAATAGCAATACCAGAAACAGAAAACCAAGTACTATAAAACAGTACCCATCTATTAACATGAACATAGTTAAGCCTCGACATCTCTGTATTGTAACAAGACGTTTTGTTTATATAAACATTTAAAACAACAAATGCTCCAAGATAGCTTTTGTTCGTGTCCTAGACTATTCCACAGCTTAACCCCACAAACAGACAAAGAAAAATATCTCCTGGTAGTATTTGCCAGTGGGGTATCAAAGTTCCTTAAACCTCTCAAGTCATACGGCTGATCTCTGTGAGAAACAATGTTCTGAATATTAATCGGTAATAGATTGTGAAATGCTTTAAATATAAACATTGCTGTATACAGTTATACAAGATTGTGTAATTTTAGAATTTTTGATTTGGAAAATTGCGGATTGGTGTGATCAAGATAGCCCACCTTATGAATTATTCGTAATGCCTTCTTTTGTAAATAAAATTACGACTCTATCGCGGTCTTGTAATTACTGCCCCACACTTCCACACAATAAGTTAAGTATGGAAGAATTAGGGAACAATATAAAGTATGAAGTGTACTGTAATCAAGGACACATACTTGCAAGGCTTTTGGAAATTCTATTTGATATATACGTAATACATGTACAGTATGTGTTTTCCAGTTTAACTAATGGTCAATCATTATTCCAAAAATTTTACTTCTGCAACTTACTCAATTTTAATACCACTAACCTCTACCCATTTTTGCATCCTCAATGAATGTTTTCCAAATAACATTACTTTGGTTTTATTTAAGTTTAAAGATAATTTATTACTTTCCATCCATTTTTTGAATTTACTCAATTCATTATTTACATTCTGGATAAGATCATCAAAACTGTTAATACTGTAAAATATATTTGTGTCATCTGCAAATGTAAGGCTCATAAAACAAGATACAATAAGCTAAAAACAGTAAAAACCGTAAAATGCATAAAAATGCTTAAAGCGGTTAAAAGTCGTAATAATTCATGAAGAGTATTGACATGTAAAATTTTAGTTGTTAAAAAGACACCCCACGTTTTTCAAAAAAATATGTTCTTGCCTAAAATAATTCAGATCTCTATTATGGGTGTTGTAATACCGCAAGTCCACTAGAGGGTGCTAGTAGCAATGGTGGTATAGAGTAGGTGATATCGCGACAGAGGAAGAATAAATCCTGCCGGTGAAGAGACCTCAACTCATCATGCATTGTCTTCCTTCATTCTATACCACAGGTTAGTATAACGTATAAATAACTTGTACAAAAACCTCGGAAGAGTTGAGAAACTCACTAGAAGAAATGGCTGCATGTAAAGTGGTCGTGCACAATATGTGTTGGGGAGCATTTCAGCATATGTTAAATGTCTAATGCTAGCGGGCCTTGTTGGATGGTGAATATCATTGAGCAGCCTAATTGCACTGTGTTACTGAAATTATTGTGCTAAAAATATGTTATACAAGTATACATGTTGGTGGAAATTGTTACTAAATTGATGTGAAGAAAATGTCTTAAGATCACAAAATGCTATTGTGATACTGTTCCATCAATAAAAAGTTCAAATGACTATTGTTAAACTGACAAAGGATACAACACTTGTGAATGTTAAATTGATATTGTTGGAAGTTAGGGATGATATGAAAATGTTAGGATATGAGTTTCATATCTGAACTACTGTCATTTTTGAAGAATAAATCCTGCCGGTGAAGAGACATCAACTCATCGTGCATTGTCTTCCTTCATTCTATACCACAGGATTTCAATTCACACCCCCTCTCCGGGCTGGGGAGGGGCAACACAAACAATATAAGTTTTACCAACTGAGAAGCTATAAAAATGTCATTGAAATACAAATTAAATAATTTGGGGCTCAATACTGACCCCTGCGGAACTCCACAAGGAATGCCAAGACATCTGGAAGAAAACTCACCCTCTGCACTCTATCGCTTAAATAACTTTTGACCCATTTCCCAGCTACCCCACGTATACCATATCGTTCTAACTTTTTTAGTAATATTTCATGATTTATTGTGTCAAATGCTTTTTTAAGATCTATAAAAATACCTATTGCATATTTTATATTATCCAGTGCCTTGGAGATTTCCTCAGTAGCATCAATTATGCCCATTGAAGTAGATCTATTACTTCTAAAGCCATATTCACCTTCTTTGAGTAAATTCTGCTTTTCTATGAATTTATTTAATTTCCTATCAAAAACTTTTTCAAGGATTTTTGAAAGTTGAGGAAGAAGTGAAATGGGTCTATAATTAGTAAAATCATGTTTAATTCCATTTTTAAACACAGGAATACTTTTAGCAATTTTCATTTTTCTTGGAACATAGCCATTTTGCAGAGACAGATTGCAAATACATGTCAAAGATGTAATTATATTACTTATGATCTTTTTTATTAGCACCATATCAATGGAGTGACAATCTGTTGAGAATTTATTTTGAAATTGCTGGACAATAGTAAGGATTTCACGTTCACTAACAGCAGAGAGTCCAATTGTTTTGATAGTTCTTTCAGAAATAAACTCCATTTCTTGATTTGGAATCTCTGCTGCTAGTTCAGGACCAACATTTACAAAGAAATTATTGAAGTTATTAACTATTCTGTTATTTTCATGAATTTCACCGCACGTATCAATAAAATAATCTGGATATGTATCTTTTTTAAATTCTGTCTTAATTATACTATTTAATATTTCGCATGTTCTTTTTACATTACATTTATTTTCCAGCAATATTTTTTTGTAATACAACTTCTTAGCCATTCTCATGATTGCTATCAATTTATTTTTGTACATCTTGTATCTATTCTCATCTTCTTTTGTTTTCAATTTAAGAAATGACTTGTAAAGATTATTTTTTTTGCTTACAAGCATTTTGCAGGCCTTTTGAAATCCAAGGGCTTTTTAAGTATATGTTTTGTTTACAAAATACTCTGATCACTCACTTGGTGATCAGAGTATTTTGGATCCTAGGAGCTATGTTGTCGTTGGCTTTATGCCCCTGGTAGGGTCTCCCAAGGCAAACAGGTTCTAAGTGATGGGCCGGACTAAGAGTGATTCAGAAGACCCCTATGAAGAACAACAAGAAGAGTGACCGCACCTCTCCCGGACGTGGGATACTGGGGCCTCACCCTAGAGCCAGGCCTGGGGGAGGGGCTCGCAGGCGAGCGCCTGGTGGCCAGGCCTTCACCCGTGGGCCCTGGCCGGGCCTACCCCAAAGAAGCCACATGGGAACTACCCCTCGCAGAGCCACCACCTGCAGGGGCAAGCATAAAGGTCCGGTGCTTTGTGATTTGGGCAGTGGTCGAGGGGGGGGGGCGGGCGACCTGGTCTTTGGCGGCCAAATCTGGTTCTTGGGACATGGAATGTCACTTCTCTGGTGGGGAAGGAGCCCGAGCTTGTGGAAGAGGCGGAGACATTCCGACTAGATATAGTCGGACTCACCTCAACCCACAGTTTCGGCTCTGGAACCAAATTCCTTGAGAGGGGCTGGACCTTGTTCTTCTCTGGAGTTGCTCCAGGGGAGAGGCGGCGAGCTGGTGTGGGTTTATTATTAGCCCCCCGGCTTGGTGCCTCTGTGCTGGAGTCATCCCCGGTAAACGAGAGGGTTATTTCCCTACGCCTTAGGGCTGGGGAAAGGGTCCTGACTGTGGTTTTGTTGCGTACTCTGAACGGCAGCCTTCCCAGCCTTCTTGGAATCTATCAGAGGGGTTCTGGGTTCTGGATGGATTGCGGGAGTCCCGAAGCAGCTGACAGGTACCGGCAGGCCAAGCGGCACGCGGCTTCAGCGGTGGTCGAGGCAAAAACTCAGGTGTGGGAGGAGTTTGGTGAGGCTACGGAGCACGACTTTCAGTCACCCTCGAAGAGGTTCTGGCAAACCGTCTGACACCTCAGAAAGGGGAAGCAGCCCCCAGTTCACACTGTTTACAGTGCGGACGGGGGCTTGCTGACCTCGACTGTGGATATAGTTGGTCGGTGGAAGGAATACTTCGAGGCCCTTCTCAATCCCACTGACATACCATCCGTACAGGAAGCAGAGTCTGAGGATACGTACGTGGACAGTTCTATCACCGTGGCTGAGGTAATTGGGGTAGTCAAATCACTCCCCAGTGGCAAGGCTCCGGGGGTAGACGAGTTCCGCTCAGAATTTCTCAAGGCTCTGGATGTTGGAGGACTGTGTTGGTTGACACGCCTCTACAACATTGCATGGAAGTCAGGAACAGTACCTCTGGACTGGCAGACCGGGGTGGTGGTCCCCATTTTTAAAAAGGGTGACCGGAGGGTGTGTTCCAACTATAGGGGGATCACACTCCTCAGCCTTCCTGGGAAAGTCTACTCCAGGGTGCTGGAGAGAAGGGTACGACCGTTAGTCGAACCTCGGTTAGAGGAGCTGCAATGTGGTTTTCGTCCCGGTCGCGGAACACTGGACCAGCTCTACACCCTTGCAAGGGTACTCGAGGGTATGTGGGAGTTTGCCCAACC